>WOXC01003574.1:600000-833592 GCA_011680675.1 Gymnobelideus leadbeateri
AATGCCTTAAAAAGCCAAATTTGCCAGATGGAAAAAGAATCTCAAAGGCTCACTGAGGAGAATCTTTCCTTCGGATTTAGAATGGACAAAAAGGAAGCTCATGACTTGTGAGAAATAAAGATGCTGTTAAACAGATCCAAATAAATGAAAGAATAGAAGGCAATGTGAAATATCTCCTGGGAAAAAACCACTGACCTGGAAAAGAGATCCAGGAGAGATAATCTAAAATTTATTGGACTACCTGAAAACCACGATCAAAGAAAGAACCTAGAAATCATCCTTCAAGAAATTTTCCAGGAAAATTACCCTGATGTTTTAGAACTAAAGGGCAAAATAGAGGTTGAAAGAATTCACCAATCACCTCTTGAAAAAGATCCCCCCAAAAAACTCCTAGGAATATTATAGCCAGGTTCCAGAATTCCCATATGAAGGAGAGAATATTACAAGCAGCCAGAAAGAAACAATTTGAATACTGTGGAAATGCAATCAGGATAGCACAGGATATGGCAGCTTCTACACTGAGGGACTAAAGTGCTTGGAATATGATATTCCAGAGAGCAAAGTAGGTGGGATTAAAACCAAAAATTACCTAACCAGCAAAACTGAGTATTATGTTTCAGGGCAAAATTTGGTCATTCAGTGGAATAGAAGACTTTCAAGCATTTTTGATGAAATTAACCAGAGTTGAATAGAAAATTTGACATTCAGATACAAGAGGCAAGAGATTCTTGAGAAGGTAAACTGGGAAAAAATCATAATGAACTTATCAAAGTTGAACTATATACATTCCTACATGGAAAAACGGTAACAGTAACTGATGAAACTTTTCTCAGTATGAAAATAGTTGAAGAAGAGTATATGGGCATATGAATACATATGTGAATGTGTGTATATATGTTTACAGGTATGCATAGATACAGGGCACAAGTTGAATTTAATAGGAAGGGATGATGCTTAAAAGGTGAAATTAAAAGGCAAGAGAGGAATATAAGGAGAGGAGATGGGGAGAGACAGAATAGGATAAACTCTCTCATAGAGAACAGGCAAGGGAAAATGGTTACAAGGGAGAGGAAGAACAGGAAGGCAAAAAGGCAAAACCTCATTCTCACTGAATTTGGATTAGGGAAAGAATGACATGCATAATAAATAGGATATCTCAACTTACAGGAGAGTTGGGGGGAAGGGGATGAGAGGGGGAATGATGGAAGGGAGTTCGGGGGCACATGGGGGGAGGAGGGAAATTGGAAGCACCCACTTGTGAAAAGGGACAGGATCAAAGTAGGGAATAGACCAATTGTGAGGTGGCATAGGAGGGAGGGAAATATAGTCAGTCTTTTACAATATATCTACTATGGTAATGTTTTACATAGCTACACATATACAACATATACTGAATTACTTATCTTACCAGTATGGGTGGGTGACAAGGGGAGGAAGGGAATGAATCTGAATTTCAAAGTTTTAAAATCAAATGTGTAAAATAGATATAAATACTATTATTAACACTATTTTACATATAATTGGAAATAAAATATATAGGCATTGGGGCACAGAGATTCACCTTGCCCTACTGAAAAAGTCGAAGGGGGTATGGGAGAAGATATGGGAGAGAGCAGATTTGATGAGGGGATATCCTGTGGGACTGCTATTCTGGGGTGGGGGTTATGAAAAAAATGGGGAAAAATTGTAACTCAAAATCTGGCAGAAATGAATGATGTAAACCACAATTTAATGGAGCATTTGGGAAAAAAAATAAAGTGTAATTATCCCTGAACTATGAAACATTGACTCATCTGTTGCACACTAATTGCTGACTTTAAAAAATTGATTTCCAGGGGCCGCTAGGTGGTGCAGTGAATAGAGTCCTGGCCCTGGAGTCAGGAGGACCTGAGTCCAAATCCAATCTCATAAACTTCACAATTACTAGCCATTTGACCTTAGGCAAGTCACTTAACCCCAATTGCCCTTCGTTCCCCCCTCTGAAAAGAAAAAAAAAATATTCCCTTTTCTTTTTTTTTTTTTTCAACATTGGAACTTAACTGTTTCCTGTTTAGATTTTTTTTGGTCTTATGATGATTAGTTTCACGCATATATTTGGTCATATCCCTCACTCATCCAAAGATAATAGATTTGGAACAGAAGGAGACCTTGAATGTCAGTTAGTTGAAACTTTTCACAATACAGATGAGAAAATAGAGGTTAAATAACTTGACCAAGGTCATATAGATAGTAATTTAGGATTCAAACCCAGGTACTCTGTCTCCAAATCTAATTATCTCTCATTGATCATGGAATCTAGTTTCATCTACTTAAACTCAAATTCGAGGGCCTCAATAGGTAGTACCACCATGATATTCAATACCCGCTTACAATGTTACCTTTCAAATTATCTATGATCTATGCAAAGATGATTGATCATCAGCCTCTGTAAACAACACATAAATTCCTGCCTGAGACTATCTGCATTGTTATTAATTGCAATATCATAGTTAGGATATAACACTAAGGATTTCTGAATAGCTCATCCTCCCTCCTTGGAGTCCAAGTAATAGAATTAATTTCAGAAGAATCCCAAATGTGTCAAGGATTAAGTAGAAGGTCTTTTGATTATGGACACGGAAATTTATTATTATTATTGTTATTAAATTTGAAGTCTCCATTAAGTCATGTAGACTGAATAGAGGAAATAACTTTCTTTTTATTAGTATGTAGATAGCCTTGAAATTTTAAAGTAGCCCCTTCCTTGAAATCACTTCAATTGATCTTAAGCTACCAGAGCTGAAACATGGAAGATGATATATAATTTCATCTTTAGAGAGATATAAGACAAGGCTAGATTCTAGCATGTAAACCAATTTGACTTTGTATAGACCAAGGAAATACAATGTCTAATCCAACATAAACTCTGAGAAACTCATTATTAGGAAGGCATAGGTGGGTTCTTCTAGTTGTAAAAAATATATTTCACATCCCTTTGCTAGGCTCCCACCACAATATGGAGGGCTTTTTTCCTGATAGAATCTTTTCTTCTCCCCCAGAATCATAGTGTTCTGCTCAAAGTTTAAAAGTAGTAAATTTTTGCCAGATTAAACTGGATTAAATTCTGATCAGGTAGCAAGATTGAAAAAAAAATTTTAAGGCAGATAATGGGATAGAAGCTTAGATGATGAAAATAAAGTTCATTTTATTTTTTACTTTCTGATAGCACTGAATATGTTGAGCCCAAACTCAGTTTTGCACTGAAGATGGGCTGTTTATATTAGTTTTAAACTGACCTCCATTACAGCTAGTTTTTCTCTCTGACTTTGTTGACCTCTCTGTCTCTTATAAAACAAAAACAAAGAAACACAAACACAACAAAACATAAGAAAAACAAAAATACGATTATTTTTAAAAGTTTAAAAGGAACTTCTCGGGGCGACTAGGTGGCGCAGTGAGTAGAGCGTCGGCCCTGGAGTCAGAAGGACCAGAGTTCAGATCCAGCCACAAACAAAAACCTAGCC
This sequence comes from Gymnobelideus leadbeateri, assembly GCA_011680675.1. Taxonomy (NCBI): domain Eukaryota; kingdom Metazoa; phylum Chordata; class Mammalia; order Diprotodontia; family Petauridae; genus Gymnobelideus; species Gymnobelideus leadbeateri. Next base: position 603,504 of record WOXC01003574.1, read on the forward strand.
GTGTGACCTTGGGCAAGTTACTTAACCCAAATTGCCCTCCAAAAAAAAAAAAGCAAATAAAAATAAAAGGAACTTCTCATTTATACTTTTATCTTAAAAACGAATTCTAAAATGTTGAAACTCAGATAATGGGAGAGAAAATTAGATGTTCAAGGGATCAAAAGTGGCTATTTTCAGCTAAATGTATGCTAACAGTTGCCTTGTATTCCATGTAGAAGGATATAATCAAACATTTCAGGTAGTCTCTTATAGACATTTTTCTCATAAAATTGTGAATTTAACAAATGAGGCCTGCACAGCTGGAACCACATCCAAATCAGTTGGCACTATAAACACCTATGAAGAGGGCTGAAGAATTTTTTTTTTTTTATTCAGGTAGGGACAGATGTTTAAAATGCCTAATTATGATAATTACAATAAATGACCGATAAGTGTTTCATGAGAAGCACTGACCAAAGTTTTAGCACATACCCATTAATATATCAAATGCCTTTGCCCCACCTTCATGAAACTTACATATTCACCAAAGAAAACAGTCACATTTAAGTGTTCTATTATAGATAGGGGGATAGGGGCTCAAAGTAAAACTTGAGTACAACTAGAGCTATTAACTGTTCAGGCCTTAGTGCTAACCATCAAGTTATATATTTGATGTTATTGAGGTAGGAAAATTTTTGAATAGTAAACACTATTTTATATGACATATCAAAATATTATGGCAATGAATTCTCTTAGAAGTGGTAAAACAGAGTGCATTGTAGTTTTTGTATCCTCCAATAGAACATAAGTTCCTTTAGAGAAGGCTTTCCTTTCCTTTGTTTCCCTTTTTCTTTACCTCTCTCATTTCCTTTCTTTCTTTCTTTCTTTCTTTTTTGTTTCCTACTTCAAGGGATAAGAAGAATCATGTCATGGGATATGTAGCTGGCATTGAAATTAGAAAAAAAGAATTAGTTAAAATCCTGCCTCTGGCTTTGATTAAACCCAAATATTAGCTATTTGGTCTTAGACAAGTAAGTAAATTTCTCAGTATGCCTAGGCAAGGCTCTGTGATTATAGGCTACAGAGTAGTTGCTGATTTGCATTGATAGATGTCAGTTGTGTCTAAACCAACATTTCCTTGCAGTCATGAAACCATGTCTCTCTACTAAAAAAAAATACATTATTGATCCCTTATTTCCAATTACAGTACTTTATAATGCAGAACTCTAGAGAACACCCAAATTATTTCATAAGCTTATGTTTTGATTTTATAATGAGTCAGTCAAAAGACATTCAAGTACCTTCTATGGGCCAAGCACTGTGCAAAGTGCTGGAGATTCAAAGAGAGGCAAAAAGAGTTTCTGCACTCAAGGAGCTTACCTTCTATCAGGGGAAGACAAGACACAAGAGAAGCAGAAAAGTGACACAATGATATTTTGTATGTGCTGTTCCTGATTCATGTTATCATTACAGGGAACTCAATATAGAAACCACCACCACTCAGGGAGGCTAGTACCTACTCTGACCCTGTCTTCAGAGAGTTGCACAGGTGACTAGGAAGTTAATGGCTTGTCCAAGGTTAGCCAGATAATATAGTTCAAAGTCAGGACTTACACCTACCATCCTCTATAACATGTTACTATACATGGGTTCTACATTTAGCTATTTTAATGAGCTTGTAAACTGTATAACATAGAAATCCTCTAATGTAACGACTATTTGTGATCTCACACTGACATTTGTGGTAGCATTCTCCTGTAATTTCATTCAAAGTGAATACTGACGCATAGACACATAGAAAATAAAGAACTATGGGGAACACCAATTCATCATACGTTTAGGGAAATTTCTTTTGTTCTACAGGAGGCCAAACTTGCCAAGATGAGATGTGGATTAGACAAAGAAAAAACAGCAACTTGCTCTCATTTCCCTATCAGAATATATCTTAATGTGCATAGAGTTTTCAATTTGTTGGTTTCATCTCCAATGTCATTTATACCTGCTTATACCACTGGAAATTCTTAAGGCAGAGGCAAGGAAGATGTGTGAAGGGATCTAAATCTGTGATGTGATCAAGGTGGGTGGGGGTGGGGTGGGGGGTGGGGAAGGGGCCGACATCACTGCTTCAACTTCTAGCCTTATGGAGTTGCAGAACAAAGTGTGATATTAAGTAACTTGTCCAAAGTCACCCAGCCAGTAGGAGTCAACCTAAGTATTTCTATTTCCAAGACTGAATTTCTACGCATAGATTCCTCTCTTATGCCATTAGAAAGATAATCAAAGGAGATAATATGTATAAAGAGATTTATATATGGTCAGCTAACACTTGTTAACAGCGGTAAGATGAATTGAAGAATTGCCTTAAACAATTCTATGCTTCCTTGCTTTCAATACGCATTTTTATAATACCTCTTCTCAACATTCTATACATATTTAGATTTGGTTTTTTTTGTATGTATCAATACGTATTCAGATTTGTACTTTTTTCCTGAAAATATCTCTAACATCTTTTGTTTCTTTATGCCTTGGATTTTGCCTCTATATTCAAAAAAATGTCATAGTCCCCACAAAAAAAAAATAATCTGAAATTTAGTCAACTGAAGGCCCCAGTTAGTTGGATTCCAGGTAATATTTTTTTTTGGAGGGGGAGGGCAGTGCAATTGGGGTTAAGTGCCTTGCCCAAGGTCACACAGCTAGTAAGTGTTAAGTGTCTGAGGCTGAATTTGAACTCAGGTCTTCCTGACTCCAGGAATGGTGCTCTATTTACTGAGCCACCTAGCCACCCACCCAGGTAATCATTTTACTACAATTGCCTTTTATGTTTAAAAATGGGACTTAAAAATCTGTATAAACCAAGGAAATTCAAAGAAACTGTTTTTAATTCCTTAGTTACATGAAACACAGAAAGACAAAGAGTTAATTTTTAGCACTAATCTCATGCCAGCTCCAAAGTAACTTTGGGCATCAAAAAATCCATTATGTGTTTAATATGATGACAAAAGAATTTTAATTTAAGTCTGCAGAGACTTGATGATGATACCAGTGTGATGCCATTGTAATGTGAGACTGTGATGAGAATGCAATGTTAAAGTCAGTCTATGGGGACCAAGTGGTAAAATGCACCAGAGACAGAAAAGCTCATTTTCTATTAAAATGCAGAAACTCTCTCCTTTAAGCTTCTTTGACAGTTAAGATTAAAAAAAATATTTAGAGTGTTTTCAGTTTATTAGTTCTTGATGCATTTTCTTTACTCCCTGTTTTTTTCCCCTTCTCTTAAGGCTTTTCACTGACTTGAAAACACAGTAACCCCTTCATGATGTTTATTGTTAGATTTCTTAACAGTCTTTTTTGCTATAGGGGAGAAAAGTATATGAAATTCTAAGCTTTTTTTAAAACTTTCCATTGATTGATTTTCCCCTATATCATAATGCAGAATATTAATACAATGTGACACTGAACCCTTGCCTTGAGATTTCAGATGTATGTGTCTATGATCAATTCATAATGTAGAAAATGTGAGCTTTCCCAAATAATAAAATAATTTCTTATGGGAAATAAAAATCTAATTTATCTTACCACTATACTTAGAGACTTTTCTACATAATCATACTAATATCTTTAAATGTTTCATACTGTATAATTTGCTCTATGGGTTTTGAAATAAAATGAGAAATAGAGAAAATAGTTGTACATTGATTAACATCTACTTCTCCCCTAATCTTTTTAGACTATAATTTACTTCAAGACAAGGACAATATATTTTCTACCTTTATATTACTCAAGTTCCTTAGAGTAGTTCATTGTGCAAAATTCTCTATCTTGTTTGTTGAATTGAATTGTTTATTGTTGAAAAAAATCTATATCTATTTAAGCCAGTTATGGTCAAATAGTGGTCCCAGCTCTGCATGCTAAAGACAGATAATAAGACAGAATGATGCAGTGGGAAGAAGGAAACAGACATTTATTAAGTGCCTACTGATATGTACTATACGTAAGTGCTCTATAGGTATTTCCTCATTAGATCTTCACAATTACCTTGTGAGGTAATTATTATTATGCTTATCTTGCAGTTAAGAAAACTGAGACAGATAGAGAGTAAGAGGCTTGCCCAGGTCATACTACTGTTAAGCATCTGAATTTGGATTTGAACTCAGTTCTTCCTGACTCCAGGCCCATTGCCCTCTATCCACTGCACTACGTAGCTATCTTGGCATTTTAAACAAGATAACATGGATCCAAATCCTGACTCTTCAATCTACTACCTTGATTAAGTCACAACCTTTTTAGGCTTAAGTTGCTTCTTCTGCAAAATGAGAAGGGTGAACTTGATGACTCCTAAGTGTCATTTCAGGCTCTAAATGTATAATCCATTGAATAAGGCATATGGGTCCATTTTGATGACTTGGAGATTAGTTTTTTTTTTGAGAATTTGTGTCTCTGGTAGTGCGGTATGAGAGTGTGGGCTTTTCTTAATGACAATTGTGCTCTGACCATTTCACAGAAAGAATGAATGAAACCTGAGAAAAGAACTCCAGGCCAAACAAAAAGATACATTGTTTTGTAAACTAGGTAATGTTCCAGTATCCCTCAACAGTACTTTGCTTCTACCCAGTGAAGAATGCCACGCTCGCCCCTTCTATGGATCTCACATCCATGTCCTTCAATTACTTTGCCAAAGATCCACCCCATGTGCTGCATGTCATCTTTGTAATAAAGGTATGAAAGCATATAGGCTATTTCAGTGGTTTGTTTTTGTTTTAGGATCAATCTATTCATGTCAGGCTCATAATGTTACTAAGGAAGTTGATAATGTTTTAGGGAATACTTCAACCACCCAGGTCATTTTAGGAAATATAAATCAAGAACACTCAAATAGGTTTCTTTTTTTTTTCCTTTTGGGTTGAGGTAGCATCCAAAGGGTAAAAATTACACAAGAAAATAAACAGATATTGGGTAATTCCACACACACATAAATATGTTTAAAATTTCAGTGTCTTTTGAAAATATGTATCATAGCCATTTCTTGATACATGTTCCTCCCCTCAGTTCTTCCCACATAACAAACAAAAACATATAAGTAAAATTAACTGGCAACATGTTTGACATGATATGTATAACATCTCTTCAAGAAGGGGTAAAAATGGTCTGGACTTTTAGAGACTGACAATTTGGATTTTTTTTCATATTCAAAAGCAAAGGAATATCACATGGTAATTTGGCACTAGGGTAGGACTTAAGAAAAAAAGGGGGGTGAGGAGGGAGAATGAATATGGAGAAGAGAGATGTGCTTAGCATTCTCCTGGACACACAGATTAGCTGTGCTACCATGGCAGTCATAGTAGGGAAATTGGCAGTTCCCTTCCTGAAAATAACTCCTCTGAAGAGATATGAAAAATAAGAGCTAAAAAGGCAAGGTAAATAGCTGTGCTATTTTATCGTGGTCTCTTTTCTTCAACCCATTCAAGTCTCAAAATCAAGTAATATGTCCTTGGTTCAGGAGATGAGCAAAAATCCCCTCCAAATCCCAGAAGTCTTTGGAAGTCCAGCTCATTCTTTTTTTTTTTCTTCTTTTTGAACATGGAAAGGTAGGGGTTAAGTGATTTGCCCAAGGTCAAACCACTAGTAAGTGTTAAGTTATCTGAGGCTGGATTAGAACTCAGGTCCTCCTAACTCCAGGGTTGGTGTTCTATTCACTGAACCACCTTGCTGCCCCAAGGCCAGCTCATTCTTACCCCACCTAGAGGAAGCACTGCATATACAACATTCAACAGCTATAGTCTTCTATACAAAGGAGAAAGGAGGTATCTTTCATCTTCTTTTCTCCAGATTTAGGATTGGTTATTATAATTATTCTGAGCTTACCTGTCTTTCAGTGTTGTTTTTATTCACCTTATTGTAGCCATATCTTAAATATATATCAAGAAAACCAACTTTTAGGGTATGTCATGGGGTCAGTTAATATTTAGTCCAATCTCTTACACTACTAAGTAGATAACAATAATAGTTGGCATTCACACAGGACTTCAAGGTTACAAAGTGATTCATAAATGTTATCTCTTTTGATCCTCACAACAACCCTGTGAGGTAGGCACATTATCATCCACATTTTATAGATGGGGGAACTGTGGGAGATAGAGGTTAAGTGAATTGCCTAGGGTCACACAGCTAATTAGTTTCTGGGGCTATATTCAAATTCAGGTCTGACTCCAAGTTCAGCACTCTATCCTCTGTACTACCCAGCTTTCTATAGGGGGTATATAGAACCTATTGTACAATAAAAATTCATAATCATGGGGCAGCTAGGTGGCTCAGTGAGTAGAGCTTCAGCCCTGGAATCAGAAGGACCTGAGTTCAGATCTGGCCTCAGACACTTAAACACACAAACAAACAAACAAACAAACAAACAAACAAACAAAAACTAGCCGTGTGACCTTGGGCAAGTTACTTAACCCCAAATGCCCTCCAAAAAAAAAAAAGCAAAAAAAAATAAAGATTCATAACCATAATAGCATTCCTAAGCAGCTACAAAAACTTCAATTACAAAATATTCAATTAGTTCCAGTGTCACCTACTTTCTTAGATAAGAAAGTTGGCCAATATGTTTCCTGCAAAAAGTACTGAGGTGAAGTTTGGTGTGCTACCTTTGGTTAACCAGAAAAATTTTGACACCTAATTTCTTGAATGTCTTGTTTCACTAAAGTTTCATAATGTAAAAGGCTCTTATTACATTTATACTCAGCCTAGTGTCATTAGTTTCATGAATATACAATACAGGAAGATAATCAACTATATTCAAAGCATCCAATGATCCATTTTAGTTTATTTTCACTTTTCCATAACTAACAGTTTGGGGCCCAGAGAGAAGTAGGGAATGATCAAGAAGAAAAATCAGGTTTAGCAAAAGAATTGAAGCTGAATGAATTTTCATTACATTGAAAAAGGAAAAAAAAAGCTCTTTTGTTTTTGAACCTAGAGGGGTCCCAGCTCTACTCTTTGATGAATAAGGCGTATGATTTTAGAAATGGACAGCTGTGTTAGTCAGATGTTTCTTCTGCTTGCTTCAGAATGTGTTTTTATGCTTTGCTGAGTTTCTAAATACCCCCCCTGTTAAACAAGTCAAGTGATTTAAATTTGTTTCTCTGAGATATGTAACTAAGGAGAGTCATTTTTTTCCTTTTCTTTTAAACAGAGCTTGCTCATGGGGTGGTAAAGCTCTCATAGTTTTAATTTTGTTGTTTTAGTTTGCAGAGAACCATGGTCTGCCTGGAGATTTCTAAGTTTCCCATGAGTTGCAGCAGGACAAAGAGAGAAAAAAGTTTTATGTTGATCCACAGCAGTTATCTAAAACTGAAGACATAAAGCCTCCCTTCTGTTAACCTCTTTTCCCCCTTTCTAATGAACAGTAAGATTATCTCTGAAAGCTAAAGGAATGGCTCAGATGTAACACTCATTTGGCCTGTGATAGTAGGTACTTCTACGCCCTGATGGAAAGTACTTTGTAAGGGAGATGGCCAATAGGGAAGCCCTTTTGAACTAAGCCATTAAGCAATCCTCCATGGGATTCATGTGCAAAGAAGTTTATAACATGCAAGCTTCCCTAGAGTTCTTCACAGCGCTACAACTGATAGGTCCGTGCTTAACCCTACCCTGCAGCACTGGAAAATCGGTTGAGAGAAGAGGAGAGAAACACTCCTCAGTCTAAGATTAAATGGACAAATTTTGAATATGGTACAAGGTCAAAGGAGCACTGGATTATGAGACTATGGGACACCTACTGCTTTAGTGTGACTATATATGAATATAGACCAGAAGTATCATATAAACTATAACATATAGTCATATTATAATATATAGTATTAAAATAGTTGCTCTCTAAGGTTTCTTCCAAGACTAGACCTGTGATTCTGTGAATAAACTCTCAAGGAACATATGGAGAAGGGTGACTTGTCCTGTTAAAACAGGGAATCCAATGACCATCTTTTTTTTTCTTTTTTTCCCCCAATTTATAATTTAGTTTACAACATTCATTTCCACAAGATTTCGAGTTACAAATTTTTCTCCCCTCTTTCCCCTAGCCCCCACCCCAAAATAGCAAGCCTACTGAATACTCCTTCCCCTAATCTGTATACACACACACACACACACACACACACACACACACACACACACACACACACACACACACACACACACACACCCTTCAACTATCCTCATACTGAGAAAGGTCTCATGAGTTACAATAATCATTTTTCCATGTAGGAATATAAATGGCACCACTTTAATAAGTTCCTTATGATTTCTTTCTCCTGTTTACCTTCTCATGCTTGTCTTGGTTCTTGTATTTGAAAGTCAAATTTTCTGTTCAGCTCTCGTTTTTTTCATCAAGAATGCCTGAAAGTCCTCCATTTCATTGAATGGCCATATTTTCTCTTGAACTGCACAGGTGATTCTTCGTTTTAATCCTAGCTCCTTTGATGTCCAGAATATCATATTCCAATCCCTTTGATCCCTTAATGTAGAAGCTGCTAGATATTCTGTTATCCTGATTTTGTTTCCACAATACTAAAATTGTTCCTTGCTGGCTGCTTGTATATTTTCTCCTTGAGCTGGGAACTCTGGAATTTGGCTATGATATTATATTTTTCAAGAGGTGATCAGAGGATTATTTCAATTTCTCTTTTGCTATCTGGTACTAAAATATCAGGGCAATTTTCCTGGAGAATTTCTTGAAGGATGATTTCTAGGTTCTTTTTTTGATCATGGCTTTCAGGAAGTCCAATAATTTTTAAATTACCTCTCCTTGCTCTATTTTCCAGGTCAGTGGTTTTTCCCCATGAGATATTTCACATTGCCTTCTATTTTTTTCTTTTGTTTGGACCTGTTTTATAGTATCTTGATTTCTCAAACTCATTTGCTTCTAATTTATCCAATCTAATTTGAAGGAATTATTCTCTTTAGTGAGTTTTTGAAATTCCTTTTCCATCTGGTAAATTTTGCTTTTTTAAGACATTATTCTTCTCATTGGCTTTTTGAGTCTCTTTTGCCATGTGAGTTAGTCTACTTTTTAAGGTGTTATTTTCTTCAGAATATTTTTGGGTCTCCTTTAGTAAGCTGTTGACTTGTTTTTCATGATCCTCTTGCATCATTATCATTTCTCTTCCTAGTTTTTCCTCCACTTCTCTAACTTGATTTTCAAAATCCTTCTTGTGCTCCTCCATAGCCTTTGATCAGTTCATATTTTTCTTGGAAGCTTTTGATGCAGGTTTTCTGACTTCATTGTCTTCCTCCAGTTCCTTTTTGTCCCCAGAAAAGGGTTACAAGGTCTGATTGTGCTTCCCCAACTTGCCAGTTACTTGACTTTTGAGCTCTTAAGGATAGAACTCTTCTTACAGAATGGAGAATGCTTTGTCCGAAATTGCTGGGGTTTCACAGCTGCCAGAGCTATTAGTTTGGTGCCCTCTCTATAGCCCCCACAAGCTCTGGCTCATTGGCCATACACCCAGGACCACCACCCAAGAATGCGATCCAGAATCAGGCAGGTTAAAGCAAGAGTGATTACCCTCTGTATGGGTGCTTGGTCCCTCTATGATCTGCAGGCCAGGAGCTCTGAAAGCAGCCACGCAAAACTGCTGTGCCTCTCTGGCTTCTTGCTCTGGAGGCAGGATCTGGACCATACTGTTCCTTCACCCTTCAGACAGAGTTCCTGACTGACCTTTTATTTTCTCTTTGTTGTTTATGGATTGAGGAGTCTGAAAACTACCACAGCTGCTGGTCATTCACTCTCCTGAAGTCTGCTCTGGCCAGTCTGGGTTGCCTTGGGGCTGGAACTTCAAGGCTCCCTGGGGACTGCACTTGGCTCCCAGTGGGCTGCAATAGACTGTTCCTGCCAGCCTGACAGGTTGACTTCAGTGGGAGATTTGTTTCTCTCTGTTTCTTTTTTGGTTCCATAGTTTTAAAATTTATTTAGGGTCATTTTTTTACAGGTATTTTACAGATATTCTACCAACCATCTTGTTGATAGACATCTGAAATCCTGGTCATTGACTGTAGACACACATACATACACAACTTAAACATATTTATTGTGAATGTGTTGTTTGCTCCAAATTGAATACAAACTCCTTGAGGTCAGGAATTGTTTGGGTTTTTTCTTTTTATCCCCAAAACCTAGCACAAAGATAGGGAGGAGCTTGTAATTTCACTGACATAGGTGACCCCAGGTTAGAAAACCCCCTCTCCCAATGCCTGTTGGCATATTGTATGCAACTTATAGACTCAGAGAAATCCCAAGATTATTGAAAAATCAAGTGATTTACCCAGAATCCTTCAGCCAGTATGGAGCAAAACTTAAAACCAAATGTTCTAAAGTTTTGAGGCCAATTGTTTATCCATTAAGCTATACTGCCTCTCACAATTAGGCATTCAGAGGATATTTGACAATTGATTAATTAATTGGTGGGGTCAACATTCTCATGGGTTACTGCCTTAGTTCTTTTCTTTAGTTTCCATACTATACAAAATATAGTAGATTGAAAATCAATATGAACAAATATATAGTACATGTCTTAAAGAGATTTTCAAAATGATTATAGATAGCATACTATATTCATCAAATAAAAATTTAGCTAATATCATGTAATTCCTCAATAGTGAAGTTACCTGACATCATGGAGTGTTCTCTACCTCAGCATCCTATTTTAGTTTTTTTAAATAAATTTTATTGTTTTTCCCCTAGAAAGCAAAAGACAATTAATCTAAAATATAAAAATAAAGTTTTTTTTCTTTAATTAGTTCTTTAATTTAGGCTTTACCTAAGTTCTTTACTTTACTGAATGGAAGCTTGTGACAAGAATGTTGGACCTGGAATAAGGAAGGGATAGAATCATATCCTACAATTATCTGAAACTTGGTAGCAGTGAGAAAATACACAAATCAGCTTACTTCTTGGAGCCTCAGTTTCCCCATCTTTAAAATGGGGATAATACCTTCAACAAAGCTTTTATGAAACTCCACAAAGCTTTTATGAAACTCAAATGAGGTCATCTATGTATTTTGTAAACTGTAAAGTACTATGTAAATGTTATCTGTTATAATGAATTTATAATTTTCATTAGTTTACAATTTACTCCTATTACATCATATACTTGTCTTAATACTTTAAAGATCTGTGATATGTTTTTATTAGTGTGGTCACTTTTATCTACCAATGCCAATCACAATCACATTACAACTTATTAGATATTTAAAAATATAAAATTGTTAGAGCTGAAAAATCTATCACTCCCTGGCGATGATACAAAAATCTTAGCTAGGGTGGTCTTTAGGTAGTAGATATCACTACACACATGTACTCCAAACCTTTTCATTTTAACGGGATTTAGTCAACTTTGTACTCTGCTGACATTGTCTTTTGACATCCAAGAGTTACCACCCATATGAGTACAATAGGGTTGTCATGTACAAGTTGGCCATTTTTATTTTGTTTCAATCACTCTGTGGGGCATTGAGTACAGTCTTCCTGAATTAAAATGCATGCCCAAGTTAGAGAAAATTACTCTGGTGGTGGTACCAAACTAAAACTGAACTCCAAGCATTTAGTGATCTGACACAGGGAAATGGATGTAGTTCTAGTTGGAATCTGGCACACTGACTACCGCAGAGATAGATAGACCTACTTAGACCAGTGTCAGGGAGGGGCACCCAGGATTACCTGAAATAAGACAGAAATAGATCTTCCTGACAATGAATGACAGCCTTGATCTTCTAGCCTTTTCAAATGTTGTTATCACTGTGCCATGACTAGGAAATCATTTTCTCTTGTCTTTGAGTTCAACAGCTGGTTGCAAAACTGAGGCATATAACTCCATTTGACAATAGACTTCTCAAAAGATCAGGAGCAAATTTAGTCACAGACAGATAATAAGTGAAAAAACATACCATATGGTGTTTTTGCACTACACAAGGGACCAAAGACTGATCCACCACAACAGGGGATTCAAAAGGTATTTTTTAAATGTATGTTAGAAAAGAGAGAAACAGTGAAATGTTTTGTTCTCATTTTCTGTCTCCCTCTTTCCCTCTTGTGGGTGTGTGGGTGTTAGATGGGAAGGAAATGAAGTAAAAATTTTTCTTTAAAAATGTAGATTTGGTTCAACCAATTCTTATTTTATTTTAACTGGCATTTATTTTTAATAAGCCACCAGTACTGAAACAGTTTACTTAAGTCTTTTTTTAAATAAAATTAACAAAAAGTCTCAGATTTTTTCCCCAACACCAAACAGTAGAAGATGATTAAAAAGAGACATTCATTTTCTCCATAGATTCTTGAAACCTGTGAACTCCTCATGAGCCTATGCTATTATCAGGCCCACATCTCATTGTCTAACATAGATGATGCATTTTCAATATCTGGCATGATTTCATATGCAAAATATTTGATTTTATTATATCTGGGGATCAAGGCAACTAGATTTTGTATTTATAGTCAGGACCTTGAAAAATCCAGAACATTCCTGGGTTCAAATTATTATGGTGTCAGTGATATAAACAGTTAAAAAGGATAAGACAGCAATGAATGTACTTGCTAATTATTAATTATTATTTAATTTAATTAATTATGCTAATTATTAATTCTAAATTAATAGATGTGAAGGCAAAATGGAGAATGATAAATCTATCTCAATTCACTCACAACCCTGAGACTGTTTTGAATAAGAAATATATTAATAATAAAGAGGGGAAAGGAGAGAGAAAAACCTTTTGCTCCATCAATGAGATGATGATAATAAGCTATTTTGGGAGAAAAGGCAGACCTACTCAACTATTATATTTCCCTTTTCATAACTTTGAGAGAAAAAGACTAGATTAAATGGTAAGAGGCTATTACTACTTGTGTAGTATTCAAGTCATCAGGCCCAGTTGAAGTACATCCCAAGGTATTAAAAAAGAATAGCAAATAAGGGTATTGAGCTATGATCAATGATCTTTGAAAAATCATCAAACATAGTAAGGATATCAATGGACTGGAAAAGTGTGTGTGTGTGTGTGTGTGTGTGTGTGTGTGTGTGTGTGTGTGTGTGTGTGTGTGTGTGAAAAAAGATAGAGAGAGAGAGAGAGAGAGACAGAGAGAGAGACAGAGAGAGAGACAGACAAACACAGAGAGAGACAGACAGACAGAGAGACAGGCAGACAGACAGAGAGGCAGACAGAGAGAAGCTTAGATTCTTCAAAGAAAAAAATGTAGAAGATTTAGGTGTGATAAAAAGGAAAAACAAAAATTCTTAACCATTAGAGTTATCCAAAAATAATGGGCTGATGTAGGAGGTATTATTTCACCAGTACTAGAGAGCTTTAAACAATAGCTGGATAACCACTTGGGCATATTTTTGAGGGAATTCATTTTAAGAGATTAGTTGAAAAGGATGGCCTTTGTGGTCCTTTTCTATTTTAAGATTCTGATTCTCTGAATATACTGCCAAATTCCCAGACTTGTTCTTCAAAGCAATTAGGGATGCTGATTAAACAAATGCTACTTTTGGGGGAACAAATTATGTGCCCTATGCACGGACAGTGGCTAAAGTGTTTATGATATATGAATGCAATAGAATCTAGTTATGCCATTAGGAATATAGTACATAAACATTACAGAAATATGGTAAGACTCGTTTGAACTCATTTAAACAAAATGGAAACAAAAATATATAAAATGACTGCAACAAAGTAAGCAAAGACTGCACTAAACTCAAAATCAATGTCATGGACAATGTTGGCTCCAAATTCATAAGGTTAAAATATACTTTCCAGAGCCAAGATGGTAGAGCAAAGGCCCAGGACTTGCCTGAACTCTCCCAAATTCCCCTCAAAATAACTTTAAAATAAAGGCTCAAAATGAATTCTAAAGCAGCAGATCAACAAAGGGACAAGATAAAATAATTTTCCAGCCCAAGACAACTTAGAAGGTCAGCAAGAAAGGTCTGTTGAAACAGGGAAGTGGAGAAAAGTTCAGCACAGACAATGCCCCATGCAAGCCAGCAGCAGGCCTTTGGAGTGACTGAATAGGCAGCAATGGCTTCTGTGGCTCCCAGGCAATAATGGAAAGGGAGTCAGACAACTCGTCAGAAGGGGATTACAAGGGTCCCTTTGCTTCCACTGGGTAAAGCATATTGCTGCTTTGTTCATATCCAGGTCTGCAAGGGTGAGCACTAGCAAACAAGAGCTTGCAGTTTGAATAGAGAGGCCCTGTTCACAGATCCAGGGTGGAAAGTACTTGTGGTTGCTCACAGAGCAGAGCTTTGGCTAAGATAGTGATAAACACACATTTTCTTAGATCGTACCACTTTGGAAGAACTGAAAACTTACAGATTCCCAGAATTAGCTCTGAAAAGCAGTGCACAAAAAAACCCAAACAACAAAAAAACAAAACAAAACCCAAAAACTTGGGACAGTGCCCCCACCACCCTTGAAGTAGAGCCCAGCTTTAACATATAGTTAAAAATCAGGAAATAGGCTGGAAAAATGAGCAAAGAGCAGAAAAAGATCCTGAGTATGGAAAGTTATTATGGTGACAGGGGAGATCAAAACACAAACTCAGAAGAAGTCAAACAAAGTCAAAACTGTTACATCTAATGACTTAAAGAAAAATATGAATTGGTCTCAGCTCAAAAAAGATTTTAAAATAAAATAAGAAAGGTGGAGGAAAATTGGGAAGAGAAATAAGAGTAATGGAAGAAAATGATAAAAAAAAAAAGAGTCAACAGCTTTGTAAAGGGCATGCAGAAATACTGAAGAAAATAACACCTTAAAAAACAGAATAGGCCAAATGGTTAAAAGAAAGGATGGTAGATTGGAGGAGATGGTAGTCAAAAGTAAAACTTTTTCTGGATGGACAGAGTGAAAGGAGAGAGAAAGAGTGTGTAAAGAGGGGGAAATAGGTTGGAGGGAAATACACAATATATTACAGTTAGTAATTACACCCATGGAAAAATTCTACTGCAAATTTCTCTGATAAAGGTCTCAATTCTCAAATGTTTAGAGAAATAAGTAAAATTTATGAGAATACAAGTCATTTATGAATAGATAAATGGTCAAAGGATATAAATATGCAGCTTTCAGATAAATTAAAGTAATTTATACTTATATAAAATGTTCTATTGATTAGAGAAATTCAAATTTAAAACTTCAAGGTACCATCCAACACTTATCAGATTGACTAATATGACAGAAAAGGAAAATGACAAGTGTTAGAAGAGATGCAGGAAAATCGAAACACTAATACGCTGTTTGTGGAGTTGTAAACTGATTTAACTATGCTGGGGAAAATTTTGAAACTATGCCCAAAGGGTTATAAGATTGCTTACTCTTTGACCCAATAATACTACTAGTAGGTCTATATCCTAAAAGTGATTTTTAAAATAAAACAAAAAGGAAAAGGACTTATATGTACAAGAATATGTATAGCAGCCCTTTTAGTCATGTTAAAGAACTAGAAATTGAAGGAATACCCATCAATTATGATGTGGCTGAACAAGTTATGGTATATTATCATGATGTAATACTATTATGCTTTAAGAAATGATGAACAGAATACTCTCAGAAAAAGCTCAAAAGACTTATATGAACTGATGCAGAGTGACATGAGCAGGCTCAAAAGAACACCGTACAAAGTAACAGCAACATTGTAGTGATTAAGAGTGAATAACTAACTTAGCCATTCTTAGCAACACCATGATCCAAGACAATTCTGAAGGACTTATGATGAAAAATCCTATCTACCATAAGAGAAAGAAATAAAAGAGTCTAAATGCAGACAAACACAAACGTTTATAACTTTATTTTTCTTGTTTATTTTTGGACTGTGTTTTCTTTTCCAACAGGATCAATATGAAAATATGTTGTGCACAACTGTATTTGGTTAACCTACATCAAGTTGCTTGCCCTTTCAAAAAAGTGGGGAGCAGAGTCCAGATGGTGGAGTAGAAACAGGACTTCCATGGGGCTCTGGCTTCTACCTTCCCCAATCCATGTAAAAGGGGATTCTGAACAAACTTTGGAGCTACAGAAACCACAACATGACACAGAGAAGCTAACCTCCCTCTGAGGACACCCCAGCAGCCTGGCAAGGAGCAGCCAGGAAGTCTGGGAGCTACCCCAGACACATGGGAGCCAGAGGTTTTAGACCCAGGGCAGGCCTGACCAGCAGCTGGCT
This sequence comes from Gymnobelideus leadbeateri, assembly GCA_011680675.1. Classification (NCBI taxonomy): domain Eukaryota; kingdom Metazoa; phylum Chordata; class Mammalia; order Diprotodontia; family Petauridae; genus Gymnobelideus; species Gymnobelideus leadbeateri. Next base: position 619,687 of record WOXC01003574.1, read on the forward strand.
AGAGGGAACAGCAGCTGTGTTGGTTTCCAGAATTATCAACACATAGAGGCCAAGGACAAAGTGAGAGGTCAGTGCAGTGTGGACTCTGGGATCCAGTAGTTGGAAATGTGTTGGCTTTTGCTCCCAGGGCAAGAAGCGGCTGAGCTCAGCCACAGCCACACATGGCAGCTTCAGCTCCTGACCTGAAGAGTGTAGGGGGACCAAGTGACAAGTCTGAGGGGTAATCACTCTTGCTTTAACCTGCTTGGATCTGGATTGTGATATAGGGTGGAGGTCCTGGGGTGTGTGACCAGCTTGCCAGAGTATGTGGAGGCTTCAGAGAGGGCACCCAATTAATACCTCTGGCAGCTGAGAAAACCTCAGCATTTGGGACAGAAGCTCCCCTATTTGGTGGCAGAGTCTTACTGTGGCAAAAAGCCCAAAAGTCAAGTAATTGAGTGGCAACATGACCAGGTAAAGGAAGCGAAATAAATAGAAGAATCCAATATTAGACTCCTATTTTAGAGACAAAAAGATCAAAGCGTGGAACAGGAGGAAGACATTGAAGTCAGAACTCCTGCACCAAAAACTTCAAGGGAAAATACAATCTGGTTATAGGCTACAGAGGACCTTAAGAAGCAGATAAGAGAAGTGGAGGAAAAATTGGGAAGAGAAATGAGAAAGATACAAGAAATATGAAATGTGAGTCAACAGCCTGAGGAAAATAACATCTTAAAAATTAGACTAATTCAAATGGTAAAAGAGGCTCAAAAAGGTAGTGACAAGAGGAATGTCTTAAAAATCCAAATTTGCCAGATGGAAAAAGAATCTCAGAAGCTCACTGAGGAGATTCATTCCTTCAGAATTAGACTGGAGAAATGGAAGCAAGTGACTTTATCCAAACAAATGAAAGAATAGAAGGCAATGTGAAATATCTCATGGGAAAAACCACTGACCTGGAAAATAGATCCAGGAGAGATAATTTAAAAATTATTGGACTACGTGAAAGCCATGATCAAAGAAAGAACCTAGAAATCATCCTTCAAGAAATTCTCAAGAACAACTGCCCATGTTTTAGAATGAGAGGGCAAAATAGAGGTTGAAAGAATCCATCCATCACTTCCTGAAAAAGATCCAAAAAAGAAAATTCCTAGGAATAATAGAGCCAGGTTCTGGAATTCCCAGATCAAGGAGAGAATATTACAAGCATCCAGGAAGAAACAGTTTGAATACTGTGGAAACACAATCAGGATAGCACAGGATCTGGAAGCTTCTACACTGAGGCATCAAAGGGCATAGAATATGATATTTTGCAGTCAAAGGAGCTGGGATTAAAACCAAGAATCACCTACAGAGCAAAACTGAGTATCATGTTTCAGGGGAAAATCTGGTCATTCAGTGGAATAGAGGGCTTTCAAGCATTCTTGAGGAAAAAACCAGAGTTGAATAAAAAATTTGACATTCAGATACAAGAAGGAAGAGATGCATGAGAAGGTAAACAGGGAAAAGGAATCATAAGGAACTTATCAAAGTTGAACTATCTACATTCCTATATGGAATACACACACACACACACACACACACACACACACATCAGAGGGTATATGGTCATAAGAATACATATGTGAATGTATGTATATATGTTTACAGAGGGCAAAGGACCAATTTAATAGAAAGCGATGATCCTTACAAGGCAAAATTAAGAAGTGGAAGAGGAATATAATGAGAAGAGATGGGGAGAGACAGAATGGGGCAAACTATCTTATATCAAAGAGGCAAGGGATAATGGTTACAAAGGAGGGGAAGAACAGGAAGGCAAAAATTAATGGGTTAACCTTATTATCATTGAATTTGGCTCAGGAAGGGTATGACATACACACTAAATAGTGTATCTCACCCTACAGGAGATTAGGGGGAAGTTGTTGAGACAGGGGATGATGGAAGGGAGAGCAGGCTGGGGGGAGGGAAGTTGTTAGCACCCACTTTTGAAAAGAGACGGAAGCAAAGTAGAGATCAGAACAAGTGGGAGGTAGGATAGGAGGGAAGGGAATATAATCAGTCTCTTACAATGTATCTACTATGGTAATGTTTTGCATTAGCTACACATGTACAAACTATATTGAATTTCTTATCTTCCCAGTAAAGGTGTATGACAAGGTAGGAAGGGAATGAATCTGGAATTCAAAGTTCTAAATCCAAATGTTTAAATATATATAAATACACACATATTATATATACGCAAACATACATACTATCATTAATACTATTTTACATGTAATTGGGAAATAAGATATACAGGCACTGGGGCATAGAGATCCACCATGCCCTTTTGGAAAAGTTGAAGGGGGTATCGGGAAAGACATGGGAGAAAGCAGATTGTAGGAGGGGATATTCTTTGGGCCTCCTATTTTGGGGTGGTGGGTAGGGGAAAAACAGGGAGAAAATTTGTAACTCAAAATCTGGTGGAAATGTATGATGTAAACCAGAAGTTAATAATTAAAGTTAATTAAATAAAAAAGTGAGGAGAGTGAAAAATTTGCAACTCAAAATTGGAAAAATAGTGAATGTAAAAGATTTTACATGCAATTTGGAAAATAAATACACAGAAGGTAAACTAAAAAAGTACAATTTTTATTTTTGATCACAATCCTTATATTAGCCTCTTTTAGTGGACTGTTATCATCTCTGGGGGGTGTATTTATTTTCCTTATGATCTCCCCTTTCTTTTGAGCATTCCTAGATATGAACAATTACAAACGGATCTTTTTATGGAGAGTGAGATGCCAAGTTTCTGATTTTTATGACTCATCATTGGATTGTATCCCCATAATGAGAATTATTATCAGGGACTCTGAGAGCAGCTAGGTGTCACAGTGAATAGAATGCTAGATATGAAGTTAGAAAGACTCATCTTCCTGAGTTCAAATATGGCCTTATACACTCTCATTAGCTTTTTGACCCTAGGCAAGTCACTCAACCCTATTTGCCTCAGTTCCCTTATCTATCAAATGATCTGGAGAAGGAAATGGCAAACCACTTCAGTATTTTTGCCAAAAAAATCACAAATGGGGTAACAAAGAGTTGTGTAGGATTGAAACCACAGAACAACAACAACTGGAACTTTGAGGATTCTCCTCAGCTCACCCTATTCCATCTTGCTTAGAATAGAGATGTCAGGGGCGGCTAGGTGGCGCAGTGAATAGAGCGCCGGCCCTGGAATCAAAAGGACCTGAGTTTGGAGCCAGCCTCCGACACTTAATCCGCACAAACAAAAACCTAGCCGTGTAACCTTGGGCAAGTTACTTAACCCCAACTGCCCTAAAGGGGCGGCTAGGTGGCGCAGTGTGTAAGAGCACCGGCCTCGGAGTTGGGATGACCCGAGATCAGATCCGGCCTCAGAAAATGAGCACCCACGCATAAATCAAATGACTAGCCGTGTAACCTTGAGCAAGTTACTTAACCCCAATTGCTTAAAAAAAAAAAAAGAATAGAGATGTTGATTTTTCAAGCTGTTGAGAGAATAGAAGAATGATATTCCCCCAACTTGGCCACAAACTACCAGCTCATGTTCTGCCCAGGAAATCCAGTGCCTAGAATGTGGCTGCCTCTCTTTTTTTGTCTTCCTTGCTTTGTCATAGTCCTTAAGAATATAAAAAAGCTAGAGACCTTTGATCATACTTCCATCATTTCCTACCAGTAAGATAATCAGAGTAGTATCCCTTAGAGTAGCAGTGGGTTACAGGTGGAGGAAGTTCCATCACGAGGGAAGTTCACCACCATCAGAAAGTTCAACCACGATCAGGAAAAATTCTGAAACAGCAATAGGTGTGAACAATTCCAAAAGACTTATTATTCAAGAGAACGTTATTAAAGAAAAGCTGGAGGTCAGCATTTAATTAAACTATGTTTAGTAGATATGGAAAATGACTAATTAGCAGCCTTACAAAAACTGTTCCAACAACTAATCAATGCTCTACACAGCTGCCAAACTTATAAGTCTAATGTGCATGTCTGACTATATCACCTCCCTGATCAAGAAGGTGCCCTATTGCCCCTAGTATAGGATATGGACTTCTCTGCTTGGCACTGAGAATCTACTCATATGTATTAGAATTATTTTGTATTTGTCTTATTGTCCCTAGCACCTAGCATAGCATTTATCTTATAGTACATGCTTAAGAGGGGTAGGTAGGTGATTTAATGGATGGAGTACTGGGCCTGGAGCCAGGAAGACTCATGTTCCCAAGTTCAAATGCTGCCTCAAATACTTAATAGCTGTGTGACCCTGGGCAGGTCACTCAACAACGTTTGTCTTAGTTACTGATCTGTCAGATAAGCTGGAGAAGGAAATGGTGAACCCCTCAAGCATCTTTGCTAAGAAAATTACAAATCGGGTAATGAAGAGTTGTATAAGAATGAAATGACTGAACCTGATTAAGAATTGCTTGTTGAGTGATTACTTGTATGAATCTCAGTTCCTTCTTCTGTAAATGGTGTAATAACATTTTCAGTATACTGTGAGGATCAAATAAAGTGATGAATAGAGTGCTATTTGTAGGCCTTAAAGTACTATATAAATAGTAGCTATTATGATTCAAACTGATTTTCTTCTTGCAAGAAATGCTAAGGTTTGCAAAGAGGACCTATGAGTAAATATGGCAAAGCATTCCAGTATTACAAACATTTGGATACACACTCAGTAACAATTTTCACAAAAATACTTAAGAACATGGTTCCAATCTTTTCAGTTATTTTCCTCTTTCCTAATAGGGACTTCAATCACAATAGCATTATAAGTAATTGTCTTTTAAAAAATCTATATCATGGAAAATACTAAAAAAAAAGGGTGAAATAATTTCATTGAATGGGAAAGTTCCATTTTTAGGTGTGAGGATTTTTTTCATACTTTAAAAAATTTCCCCAAGATAGGAGATTTTGAGATTCTGAAAGTGTCTCCAATGGAAACCAAGAATTACAATGATGGATGGGCACTTAACAGCTTGACTGACAGCCCATTTTAACTGAATAGATAAAAGTTAAAGTTGAATAAAAGGTAGCAAGATGGTTCCTGGTTGCTATTGATCTACAAGACCATTAGTGAAATCAAATTGTGAAATATTTTTATAGATCAGAAAAGGTTTAGAAAAGAGTTAGGATATTGCTCAGGGGAGATTTCAATTACCCAGATATTGACTCTGCTAAGAGCTATGCAGAAAGTAAGAGAATATTTCTTTGAGAAAGTTCAGGTTTTCATAATTCAGTTTGATGAGCAGACAAACAGAGGCAAACTGGGATCTACTGCTAGGCAATGAGCCCAGAATGATGGATATATAAAAAGGAAACTGAGTTTTTTTTTTAAACAAATGCTTTATTAAGTTCTGTTTTACATCATTCATTTCCGTCAGATTTTGAGTTACAATCATTTTCCCCCTGTTATTCCCCTACCCAACCTCCCAGAATAGCAGTCCCACAAGATATCGCTTCCTCCAGTCTGCTCTCTCCCATACCTTCTCCCATACCCCCTTCGACTTTTCCATTAGAGGAAGGTGAATCTTTGTGTCCCAATGCCTGCACATCTTATCTCCCAATTACAAGCAAAAGAGTATTAATAATAGTATTTATATATATTTGAAACATTTAATGTTAAGACCTCGAATTTCAGATCCATTTCTTTCCTCCCTTGTCACCCATTCCCTCTGGGGAGATAAGTAATTCAGTATATGTTGTACATGTTTAGCTATGCAGAACATTATCATAGTAGATATATTGTACAAGGCTGCTTACAATTCCCTCCCACTCATCCCACCCCCCACCTGGTCCATTCCCTACATGATCTTGTCCCTCTTCTATAGTGGGTACTTCCAACCTCCCCTCCCCCCAAGGATGCCCTCCCATTCATCATCCCTCCTCTCATCCCCTTCCCCCTATCCTGCTACAGGTTAAGATATCCCATTTAGTATGTATGTCATTCTCTCCCTGAACCAAATTCAATGTGAATGTGGTTTTGCCTTTTTAGCCTTCCTATTCTCCGCCCCACCTTGCAACCACTTCCCCTTGCTTCTTCTACATGGGATAGTTTACCCTACCCTGTCTCTCCCCATCTCCTCTTGCCACTTTCCTCTCTCACCTCATAATTTCATCCCTCGAGTATTCTCCCTTCCCAACAAATTCAACCTATGCCCTCTATCCATGTATAACTGTAACCATATACACATACATTCATATATGGATTCATATGACCACACACCCTTCTTCCATTCTTTTCATAGTGAGAAAGATATCATCAGTCACAGTTATTGCTTTTCCATATAGGAATGTAAATAATTCAACTTTGATAAGTTCCTTTTGATTTCTTTTCCCTTATTACCTTCTCAGGCATCTCTTCGTTCTTGTGTCTGGGTGTCAAATTTTCTATTCAATTCTGGTTTTTTCCTCAAGAATGCTTGAAAGTCCTCTATTCCACTGAATGACCATATTTTCCCCTGAAACCAAATACTCAGTTTTGCTGGGTAGGTGACCCTTGGGTTCATTCCCAGTTCTTTTGCCCTCTGGAATATCATGTTCCATGCCCTTCGATCCCTCAGTGTAGAAGCTGCCAGGTCCTGGGCTATTCTGATTGTGTTTCCACAATATGGAAATTGTTTCTTCCTGGCTGCTTGTAGTATTTTCTCCTTTATCTGGGGATTCTGGAACCTGGCTATAATATTTCTGGGAGTTTTCTTTTTGGGATCTTTTTCAGGAGGTGATCAGTGGATTCTTTCAACCTCTATTTTGCCCTCTGGATCTAAAACATCAGGGCAGTTTACCTTGAGAATTTCTTGAAGGGTGATTTCTAGGTTCTTTCTTTGATCATGGCTTTCAGGTAGTCCAATAATTTTTAAATTGTCTCTCCTGGATCTATTTTCCAGGTCAGTGGTTTTTCCCATGAGATATTTCACATTGCCTTCTAATCTTTCATTTGTTTGGATCTGCTTAACAGCATCTTGATTTCTCATAAAGTCATTAGCTTCCATTTGCTCCAGTCTAACTCTGAAGGAATGAATCTCCTCAGTGAACTTTTGAGATTCTTTTTCCATCTGGCAAATTCGACTTTTTAAGGCATTCTTCTCCTCATTGCCCTTTTGGGCCTCCTTTGCCATTTGAGTTAATCTATTTTTTTAAGGTGTTGTTTTCCTCAGTCAGGCTGTTGACCCTCATTTCATACTTTTCCTCCATCCCCATTTCTCTTTACAATTTTTCCTCCACTTCTCTTATTTGATTTTTAAAGTCCTTCTTAAGGTCCTCTATGGCCTGAAACCTGCTCATGTTTTCCCCTGGGGATTTTGGAGCAGGACTTCTGACCTCACAGTCCTTTTCCTGCTCTATGCCCCCAAAATAGGAGTCTAAGGTTGCATTTTTCTGTTTCCTTTGCCTTGGCATGTTGCCACTTAATTGCTTGACTTTGGGGCTTGTTGCCACACTATGGCTTTAAGGCCAAATAGTGGAATTTTCGTCCCGAATGTGTGGGGGTAACTTCCGTTTCTGGCAAGCTGTAAACCCACCCCCGACTTCCACCCTAGATCACAATCCAGATCCAGGGAGGTTAAAGCAAGAGCAATTACCCCCCAAGACTGATCGCTGGATCTCCCTACGGTTCTGCAGGCTGGGAGCTGGAGCTGCCTTTGAAAACTACCAAATGGCGTGTCTCCTCAGTGGCTTCTAGCCCCCAGGGGAGGAAGCTGAAGCATTCCCCAAATACAGGTCCCAAAGTCCATAGGACACTATCCTCTTACTTTGTCCTAGGCATGTCTATGTTGATAATTCTGGAGTCACCACAGCTCCTGGTGTTCTGGGGTTCCTCCAGCTGGCTGCTGGACCTGCTGCTCTGGTGCTAAAACCTCGGCTCAGGCGGACCTGGGCTCAGCTCGGCTCCCTGCGCTCTGCGCTCTGCGCTGCCAGGTCCCAGACTGCTGTGCTGGTCCTTCCTGCCTGGGCTGCTGGGCTGTCCTCAGCGGGAGGTTAGCTTCTCTGTGTCGTTCTGTGGGTGCTGGGACTCCAGAAGTTGTTCAGAGTCCCCTTTTACATAGTTTGGGGGGAATCTGGGGGCAGAGTGGCTTGGAGGAGCTGTTTCTACTCCGCCATCTTGGCTCTGACCCTGGAAACTGAGTTTTTTGAAGTAATTCTAATTACTATGATGACACCTGAAAAAGCACACTCACTATATTAACTAATTCATTTGAACAATATTTATTGTTCATTCTGTTCAAAGTCTCCATTACACAGTGATGGGGAAGTTAAGTGGACAATGGATATAGCATTGGACCAGGGGTCAGAAAGACTTGATTTCAAATCATGCCTCAGACACTTTACTCTCTCTGTGATCCACGGTAAGTCAATAAACCTCTGTGTGTCCCAGTTTCTTCATTTTTAACTTGTTGATAATAACAGTACCCACTTCTCAGAGTTGCTGTGAGAATAAAATGTGTTCTATATAAAGATCAGTCTTATAGCTAAAGACAAATATAAATGTATCAGTAGCTAGTCTATTTCTTTTTCTCTTTACATATATATGTATATAAAATATAAACATGTATATATATATATATATATACACATGCATATATATATATATACATTTAAATAAAGACTATGCTTCGAGAATGCAAACTCAGGAAGCAGGTCCTACTAAGTTGAAATAACTTCAAGCACATGTCTGGTGATAGAGTATGTGTCTTGTGTCTTATTACTAGCCAAGTTAATTCACTGACATATCCCTAGGTACCACCAAGATTACAAATTTGATTATGGATATTTTCCCAATACTATTTATTAAATCAGGGAATGGTTGAGCTCTGTGTTAGTGTTGGCAACGCCCACACTATGGAAATCAGAAATTCTTCAAGTGGGGAAACAGCAAGGTATATAACACTATGCCAGATGTTGTGTATCTATATAAGTGGGGGGGAGGAGTGGATGGGATACAAAGATAAATGAGGCACCATCTCTAACTTTGAAATGCCCATTGTATCTTATCATGCACTGATATTCAGTTTTTCTTACTCCTATTATTTCACTATTATGTGTTTTGAAAAGGAAGCTGTTTATTTCATTTTCCATATTATGGTCACTTTATCTGATTTTAACCATTGATATGCCAGTATGAAGACAGTTTCACTCAATCTTCTGCATTGTTTTGTTACTGGTAGTGGAATGTCCCAGACCTTGAAGTTTTTTCTCGTTTCCTTAGAAGAACCAACCTGTTCTGTGGAGAGGACCTGGAATGATACATGACTGGTGGTGCTTAAAATTTAATTTCCTCTCTGAAAACTTTTTATGTGATAATTGTCTTTAAAAGGCTTAAATAAAAAGAAGAATCACTAGTAATTAGAATTTAGGACATCTCATATGAATGGGGTCTGATAAAAATGGGTTTTCCTGGCACTCTGAAATCACAACAAATATGATTTTCTCTTCCCATACATAAAGCAACCTCAGATTGGATAGATTAGCTTACACAGGGACAGCTAGGTGGTGCAGGGAATAGAGCACCAGCCCTGGGGTCAGGAGGACCTGAGTTCAAATGTGGCCTCAAACACTTAACACTTACTAGCTGTTTGACCTTGGGCGAGTCACTTAACCCTAACTGCCCTACCTTTGCCCCTCCAAAAAGCAAAGAAAAAAAGATTAGCTTACATAGGGAAAGAAACTTCTGTATTACACATTAGCACACGTTACCGAGAATGGATGGCCAATGGAATTAGAACTTCCTCAGAATGGGCTAGTATGTGAGTGAGTGTATGTGTGTGTTTAACTCACTATAGAGATGAGTGATGTGTGAAAAATATCTTTAATTATCCATCAGTGGAAATAATAAGTTAATAAGTCTTTTACTTTGACCAGTCTCTGTGAGAAATAAGTTGAATTTATTCAAAATTCATTACATGTCAATTTTATATTTTACTAAAATCCTAAACATGCTTTGGCCTTTCTGTTCCTCTTTGTGTGTGTCAGATTAATTCCTTTTAAGTTCCCAGAAACTTCCCACTGAAACTGCTTTATACAAGATGCAGTTATGTAGTTAACAGATTAAGCTGTGTGCATTTTCTTTTTGTATATCTGTTTATTTAATGGGGTGGAGGTAGGGGAGACATTCTTGTCCAAACTGTGATTTCATCAGTAAAGGAATTCCCAGTGTGGAAACTCCCTCCATATAGATCAGTAACTCTTTAGAGACTTCTCACCTCAGAGAGGTGTATGGGATATTGACTTTCAGTGACCTGGCCTTACCCCACATATGTGTCAGAGACAGGATTTTAACCCAAGTTTCCTTGATTCCAAAGTTGCATATTCATTCACTCTGCTAGGCTGCTTCTCTGTCATTGAGCATAGAAAGCTTTTGCTTCCAATAAGCTTCCCTTTGGGAAGTAAATAATTCCCTAAGCACAAAACACTACCTTCTATTTCAAAGCATTATAAGGCATGGATATGTATCTGTGGTTTTACATCTGTCCAGAGATTTTTTATCTCAATGTGTAATACCACTGCTGAATATTTTCTGTGACACTTCAGTTGCAAAGGAAAAGTGAATGGGCTTGGGCTGTGCTCTGCCAAATGGATCATGATGAGGTATACACACAAACAAGGAACCTACAAGTCTCAATCAAACAATCAATAAATACTTACTGAGCACCTACAATGACAGAATACTATGCTAGTTACTAGGAAATTACAAAAAGGCAATGGAGCATAAAAGAAAAAAAATTCTTGACCTGTAATCTGGGGAGCTCTAGTGCCCCCCTCTGATACTTAATGGTTCCTTGAAAGTCAAATAACACTTCTTACCCTATTTGACACAGAGTAGGCATTTCATAAATACTTTTTAGTTGATTAACTTCTTCATGCCCCAGTTTCCTTATATATAAAATGGAGCTAATTGTACTTGAGCTATTTCTACCATTGGACAATACTTCTAGCCTCATCACAGCCCTCATGAATTAGTATCTACAAGAATAACAGCAGAAAAATAAAAGGCATAACAGAGCAAGTTATACAAGGAAATAATGCAGAAAAAAAAGCAGATCAAACATGGTATTTCAGAAGATTTAAATCCAGGAGGAAAATAAGGAGATGAAAGGTGCTATAAACAAGGCTATAGACCATGAATCATAGAATAAAAGTTTAGAGTAGACAGAAAAAGAAGAAAGCAAAGTAAGGAAACCCTTCAGAAAAAAAGGTAAAGAAGAGTAGCAACAAAATGAAAAGAAAAACACTAACCCCTAAAAATTTTGGAGATGAAGAGGAAAAGTAAAATTTTGAACTAGCCACTTAAGTAAGAAAGAAAAAAGAGGAGAAAGAAAAAAGTTACAGAATTAAATAAATGAAAGAAAAATAAATAAAACTCTAAACTAGTGGAAAGGTTGATAAATGAGAAGAAAGTGGGGAGAACTTGTGGGAATAAGGTTCTATCAGATTAGCTTAAGCAAAACTAGTCTGATGGACCAAGTACTGATTTAAAGGAGCAAAGAAGGGGGAAAAAAAGTACAAATAAAATGCTAAGGGCATAAATTGAAAAGATAATACACCTAACATAAGTGGAAATGCAAATGATTAAACAATTCAGTAAAATGAAGGAGTGTGACAGGTACAAATACACATCTAAAAAATAGCAAAGACATAAATAGAATGGAAATAAGAGGCTAAAACAAAATTATTAGTATATCCAACAAAGTAGCACTTGCAATTATGTTATCAGGCAAAGCAAAACGAAGAAGTGACAATATAAACAGATAAACAAGAAAATCCTAGTATGTTGAAAAAATAGACAAAAAAATCTAATATTAGTGTTAAATTTATGTGGTCCAAATGACATAACATGTTAATAAAGAAATTTTAATTGGTTTGCAAAATAGAAAGTAATACCTGAATCATACACATTATTTGTCTCTCAGAACTTGACAAATATAATGCAAATGTAAACCAAAGCAAAATATAAAGTTCAATAAATTATTGAAAAATATTTACAGAGCCTTTTAATTTGCACTGCTAAATAATATCCACATTTCTTATCAAAACATGTAACTTTTACAAAATATGACCATGTATAAATGCAGAAATAAATATTATATATGTAAAAAGATAAAATTACTAAGCATTTTCTTAACAGCCCATAAAGCAATAAATATAGTAATTAGTTAAGGGAGCAAAACAAAAGACAATTTAAAACAATTTAGAAATTGATCACTATATAACTGCAACCTAGAAAATTAGATAGGTTGCTTTATCATTATCATTCACAAAAATATAATTATTTCTATGATTTGTTCTTGGGCAATTGGAGCTAAGTGATTTGCCCAAGTAACAGCATGGCTAGTTAACTGTTAAGTGTTTGAGGCTGGATTTGAACTCAGGTCCTCCTGATTCCAGGCCAGTGCTCTATTCACTGTGCCACCTAGCAGCCCCTATGATTTGCTCTTTAATCCACTTGTTCTTTATATTGCAGACTAATTCAAGTCTAAATAATAGGTGGACTGAAGTATAAATCAAATAAGCATTTAAATCAATAGAAGAGTAAAATTAAATCAAGAAAACAACAAATGAACAAGTTGAAATGACAACAAAATTAAAAGAAAAAAATATTTGCACTTTCTGTGCATAATTCCGTGTCAATAAAACCAACCAATAACCCCCACCAAAAGAGACAATTAGTATAAAATTAATTAGTATAAATTAGTATAAAATTATTCAAAACTAATCAAAGAGCAAACAGAAGTTCTAAGTTATCAAATCTCATAAAAGAAACAGAATTAGCTGGACAGAAGTACCAACAAAAAGTGGGATGACTCTGAACTGGTCATGACTGATTTAAAGGAGAATTTTAATTACACTTTTAAGGACAATTAATACCTATAAAACTTTTTTTTCCTCAAGACTTTAGAAAGAAAGCCTTCTACCAAAATGTCTTTAAGAAGATAAATATAGTCCTACAGGGAGGATAAATCAATGAAGGAGACTATAATCCCAAGTAATCAATGAATATTGATTTTTAAAATTTAAATGAATCATAAACAAAGCACTACAGCAATTTATCAAGTAAAACATTTATTACAATCAAGGTGAATTTAAACCAGGTATGCAGGGAAATTTCAAAGTCAGAAATTAGTCTAATTAGTCATACCAAAAATAAAATATGCCAAGCCATGTAGTTATTGTAATAAATATAGAAAACATCTTTGACAAATTACCAAACTAATTTATTTTAGAAAATATCAGGCACATGACATACAAAGAATTAACTCAAATTAACATGACTAAAACCTTTTTTCCAGGAGAGAAATGGGCAAAGAATTTATGAACAATTTTCAAAGGAAGAAAGCCAAAACGATAAATAATTATATAAAATATTGCAATTAATTCGTAATTAGAGAAATGAAAATAAAATAATTTTGAGGTCCTACCTCAAACATATGAGACTGGTAAGATGACTGAAAATGACAAATGTTGGAGGGGTTATGGAAAAATAGTACACTACTGAACTGTTAGTAGAATTGATCTAGTTACTCTGGAAGGCAATTTCCCCAGAAAGTTACCAAAGTGCATACCCTTTGATCCAGCTGTCTCATTACTAGGCCAATATACACAAACATATACACAAATAAATCAAAGAGGAAAAGTATCCACATGTACAAAAGTATTTTGATAGCTCTTCATGTAGTTAAAATTTAGTAACTAAGTGTGTCCTAGAAGAGAATGTCTAAATAATTTTTGGATTATTATAAAGGACTATTATTATGCTATAAGAAATGATGAAATCGGAGGCTTCTGGATGCAGAGCCAAGACAGTGGATCAGAGAAAGCTTCCAGCCAAGTTTTCTTAATAGTCCCCTCCACATAATTTTAAAATTGTGCCTCAAATAGAATTCTCGAGTGGCAGACCCAAGAAAAGGTCAGAGTGTGACATTCTTCCAGCCCAACACAACTTGGGAGGTCAGAAAGAGAAATATATCACATAGGGGAGGAGGCCAGGCCAGAACTCATGTGGATGAAAAACCAGTGCAGGGACTGGTTGGTAGCAACAGAAGTGATAGCAGCAACTTTGGCAGCTCTCAAGCAGAATTGGTCAAATGAAAAAAAAAAGAAAGGAAGGAAGGAAGGAAGGAAGGAAGGAAGGAAGGAAGGAAGAAAGAAAGAAAGAAAGAAAGAAAGAAAGGAAGGAAGGAAGGAAGGAAGGAAGGAAGGAAGGAAGGAAGGAAGGAAGGAAGGAAGGAAGGAAGAAAAAAAGAAACTCACTGGAAAAAAATTCCTTAAAAAATTGGAATTGAGCTAGGGGATGGTAAGGACTCCATAAAACATAAAGAAAAAAATCAAAAGAATGAAAAAAATAGAAGAAAGTGTGAAATATCTCATCAGAAAACAACTACCCCAGAAAAGATTGAGGAGCGATAAGTTAAGAATTATTGGACTACCTGAAAGTCATGCTCAAAAAGTTTAGATATCACTTTTCAAGAAATTATCAAGGAAAAATGTCCCGATATCTTAGGCCCAAAGAGTAAAATAGAAGTGGAGAGAATCTACCAATCATGGCTTGAAAGAGATCCCAAAATGAAAGCTGCCAGCAAATTATAGCCAAATTCCCAAGCTCCAAAACCAAAATGAAAATATTTTTAGTGGCTTAAAGAAAACATTCAAATAGCATGGAACCACAGTTAGGATCACACAAGATTAAACAGCTTTCTTCTTAAAGAAACAGACTGCTTGAAACATGAAATTTTGGAAGACAAAAGAACTATGATGACAATCAAGTATAACCTACCCAGCAAAGCTGAGTAGAATACTTCAGGGGGGAATGGACATATAATGAAAGAGGAGACATTCAAGAATTCCTGATGAAAAACCCAGAGCTGAAGAGAAAATTTGGCTTTCAAATATAAGATTCAAGACGATACAAAGATAAATATGAAGGATAATCCATAAGGGTTAAACTGTTTATTTTTCTAAATGGGAAGATTGTGTATGCAACTTCTATGAACTGCTATCATTATTGGAGCAGCTAGAAGAAGTTTACATAGAAAGGGCTCCAGACTAAGTCAATTATGTTGGGAAGATGTTTTTTTTGTTTTTTGTTTTTAAGATGTTAAAAACAAAAAGGATAGATAAGAAATGGTAATGCTCAGGGAGAAGGGGAAAGGAAGAGGAATAATAGGGAAAATAATCTCACATAAAAGAGAAACACAAGGAAGAACTTGAACAGTGGAGGGGAAAATAGGGTGGTGGTGGCAGTGCTTGAAACTCACTCACACGTAAATTGGTTCAAAGAGGGAAACAGGTGTTTGTGTGTGTGTACATACATTTTCAATTGTTAATAGAAATTTATCTAATCCAACAGGGAAGTAGGAGGAAAAGGGTAAAAAGTGGGGACGGATCTTAAAAGGGAGAGCAATTAAAAGAAGGTAGTGTTCAGAAGCAAAACAGATTATCAGAATGTTAATTTTTTGACATGTAATGGAGAGATATTAAATGAAAAAATGAAATATATTTTAAAAAGAGAAATAATGACATGAACCGTTTCAGAAGAAACTAGAAATGCCTTTGTGAAAAGGTAGAGAGCCTCATAAACAAAATTAGGAAACAATTTATGCCATGATCACAAGATAAAAAAGAAAAAAAACATCTTTGAAAGACTTGAGAACTCTCATCAATACAAGGGTAAATCATAAGTTCAAAGAAATAAATATGAAAAATGCCATTAACACTCTAATAGAGGTGAGAAAATTCACAAAGATACAAAGATATATACATTTGGAAATGACTGACTTCTGAATTTGTTTTACCCAACTATGAACAAATGATATAACATGTAATATAATTTTCAAACCTTGAAACCCTATGTAAAAGTTAATTATTATTATTGTTTCATTTTAAAGCTTGATGTAAACTTGTTAGAAGGCAGATTAATCAAATATCAGTGACTTGGAAAATAAGAAAAATGATAAATGTACAAATATATCCATGGAAAAGCAAAATCAAGCACTATAAGTAATGGGGATACTAGAGGCTTTTCCCAGAAATTATAGAATCAAAGCAGGAATTCTGCCTTTTCTTGGTATTTTTTGATATATTTAAAGAAATGCTAGTAATAGCAATTAGATAAGCAAAATATAGTCGAGGACCTAAAGATAGGCAAAGAGAGACACAGCTGGCCCTATTTATGACATGACAGTTTACTTACAAAGTCCTAGGTAATCAGCAAAGAATCTGAGACAATAGTTTCAATCAAGTTGCAGGCTATTAAATAAATCTGTTGAAACAACATTATCTTTTGTATTATAATTTTTTAAAAATCTAGGAATCAACAATACAAATAAATGCCATTTAAAAAGGGGAAATACATGAAATATATGAAGTCATTCTACCCAATCCTACTTAATATTTGTGTAAAAATAACTAAAAAAATTGTCCTTTAAGAAATAAAGAATAACAATAGATGAGTGACTACTCTATTCTCAAGGTTGAGATAAATCAATAACCGAATAATAATACTACCAACATTAAATTATATATTTAATGTTTTTCTTTTCCAAACTAGGAAAGTCACACCATATGGAGCCAGATAAACTATATTATAAAGAATCCCTCAAAACAATTTTAGTACTGGTGAAGGCAGTAGGAAAGTATATTGTTAGGACAAGTTATGCAAGTTTGCAACAGAAATATTCACTTTCAATAATCAGGTGTTAATCTGAAAACTCAAATTACTAGGAAAGAGCATCCTATTTGATAAGAACTTCTATGAAAACTGGATAAACATCTGATAAAATGAGTAACATCTCATACCATAGTTCACAATATGTTAAAAAAGGATGTATATCCTTAACAATTAGACTATAAATTAGTACATATATCCTTAACAACTATGGATAACATATGGATTTTTAAGCAAACAAGGAATAGAGTCAATTTAAAAAAGATAAAATAGTTCATCTATATTATATGGAATTTAAAAGCTTTTGCACAAACCAAATTAATTCATCTAGTACAAGAAGGGAACCATTTGACTGTAAAAAAAAATCATTGCATTGCATCACAGAAACAGATATGATATCTGAGATATAGAGGCAACCAATAGAAATATATAAGAAAAAAAACATTCTCAGAGATTTAAACAAAGTATATGAACAAATGTTTCTACAAATCATGAGTATTAACAGAAGTAGAAAGCAAAAAGAAACCTTAGATTTCACCTTAGAATTCACAAATTGGAGATGATCACATGCAAAAATATGGGAATGGCAAATATCAAAAAGTGTATTGAAATATAGGCACATTACTTAATGCACTATTGTTGGAATGTTGAATTGATATAACTACTGTAAAAAGCAAATTGGAATTTTTGAAAAAAAGTGACTAAAATTTCTATACCCTTGAACACAGAAATTCCAATGCTAGGTATCTATCTATTCTAGGGAGGTCATTGCCAAAAAGAGCTCCAAATACAACACAATATTTATAGTAGCAATTATTGTAATGTCTAAGAAATGAAAACAAAGAAGTTGCCTATTGATTGGGGAGTGGCTGAAAAGGGTGGTACACAAATGGAATAGAATGTTCTTGTGCTGTAAGAAGCAGTCAATATGCTGAATACAAAGATGTGACAACTCATAAAAAGGAAAACATTTAGAATCAGGAAAAAATACTAAAGCAGCACAACAATGTAAGTGGAAAGAACTACCGTAGAGCAATAAAAAATCAATATAATTTTGGAAAAATTATAAGGAACAATCTTGACACCAACAAAATCATGAAAGATACTTTCCCTTGTTCTCCTTTAAAGAGGTTTGAGTTCCCAGATAGAGAATACTGAATACAGCATCAGATTTTGAAGGGGGGTCAATGTTATGATTAATTTTAACTTTTTTTTCTTCTTCCTCCTTATCTTATAAAGAATGATTCTTGGAGGGAATAGAGGGAGAAACACAAGGTGAAATCAGTGTGATATTAAAGGTAAATATATCGTTCCTCTCCAAGCTCCAGCCCCCGCATCCACTAACATGGCTAAATGTACCAAGAATGTAAGAACTGTTGGCAAATATGGAACACGTTATGGTGCATCCCTCAGAAAAATAGTGAAGAAAATTGAAGTTAGCCAGCATGCCAAGTATACCTGCTCCTTCTGTGGCAAGACCAAAATGAAGAGATGGGCTGTGGGTATCTGGCACTGTGGATCCTGTATGAAAACAGTTGCTGGTGGTGCATGGACCTACAATACCACCTCTGCAGTCACAGTCAAATCTTCCATCAGAAGACTGAAGGAATTGAAAGTCCAGTAAAATCTTATCAAATATCTGTAGCCCATAGTCCAACAATAAATGGGTTAATTTATTTAAAAAAGGTAAACATATCAGCAAATATTTATTTTAAAAATAATCCAAAATATAATTGGACTATTTACCACATGAGGTGTCTGAGCAAAGCCCTTCATAAATCTTAAAGTGCTACTATAGTGTTCAGGGACAAATAAATAGAGAACATTAGTGAGAGGTATACTTTCCACATTTAGATAATCAAGGGATGATTGCAGAGGTCATTCCAGGTGAGTGAAATCAGACCAACTAAAGTGGAGAGATAGAGTTTTGCAAGACCTATTTATGGGGCTCTGATTAGATAAACCTGCCCTGAGTGAAAGATTAACAGTGGGGAAAGGTGGGTGAATCCAACCCTATTGATTTATTCTTTATATCATATTTTTGAGGGCTATAATCATGTACACTCTTTATTCCCTTGTTATGATATTTTAGGCCAATGATAAACATATTCATTTCCAATCATCAATAAAAACCTAAATGTATTGCAGTTATCGTTACATTGTTATTTCACTTCAGATCATTGTTCAATATAGAATGTGATCTCCTTGAGAGTAAGGCCTGTTTCATTCTTTGAAGTTGCAACTCCAGACCTAGCATGGTGCCTTCATATAGTAAGAACTTAATAAATGTTTGTTGAATAATTGCTTAATTGAATGAAATTCCAAGCAATGATTTCTATTATGTAATTAAGACAAGCAACAGTACAAGCAAATTAAGACTAGGACATCCCTTCAGAGACTAGAAAATGCTTTTCAAAGAAAATGCACTCAGAAATTCAGAATGAAGAAAGATTGCCAAGAAGAAGTCTGCTTTATTTGGCATGACTCTAATGTGTAGGAAAGGCAGGAGATTCAAACCCTTCTCTAAATATACAGATTTCATCTCAAGAGCACCCAATGTTCTGTAGTCTAAGTTATTCCTTGAGTTTCACAAATTCATATCACTTTGCTCCCCCTACCCCTTTTCCTTGCTATTCATTAGAGAAATGAAGAAGCACTTTTTAGAAATCAGAAAATAACATATAGTGGAGCATGATCTGGACCGTCCCTTTGTGGAAGGTACAATAACCCCACTGAAAAGCTAGACTAATTTTCAAGTGAAGGTCAAGAAACCAAGGGCCCAACAGTGATTGGCACTGGGAGAAACCTGATGCCATAAAAATATGCTGCACAGTCACACAGTACAAAAATGCTCCATGAAAAACAACATGTGTAGGAGTATCTTTATAACAGCTTTGGGCCTATGGATGCAAGTATGATTTACAGTGGCACTGTTCCAGTTAATTAAATTTAAACATATGGCATTATCGAAACAAACTATTATGGTAATATTTAATACTAAAGTTAAACTAATGGCCACTTTGGGCAAAGCCATATGTCAATTGTCCATTATTCTTTATTTATGGTCTGACGGTTCTAGGTCTGGGATTCAAGGTAACATAATTCACTAGCAGGGATGGCTGCTCTATTTTAATGCTGCAAGTAAAGCCTTGACTAAGAAGGGAGGGTGGGAGGCAAGTCTTTTTATTTTCACACCAGCATAATAGTAGGTTAATGAGCTTCTATCTTCACCCCAAATGTGTATTGAAGACAAGAACAAACCATTGATTAGAGTTCATCACAGGCAGCAGAGTTTATTTTCAACAATGGCATAATGCATAGAAAGGTAGAAATGAATTCAAGAAAACCTGGGTTCAAGACTCAAGGCCTAATTCTGACACTATTTGTCATGTTAGTCAAGTCCTTTCAAACTATCTGGTGTTCAGTTCACCATATGAAAAGCAGGGAGCATCAAAATTGCATTGCCTTCATCACAAGGTTATTGTGAAGATCTAATGATATAATGTATATAAAGATCTTCAGATTTGACTGTACTATATGCATGAATATATATGTATGCATGTATATATGTACATATATTCACGTTATTAGCAGTATTATCACAGTTATTAACCACATAAGTAGCTTACCTTTTCATTCCTATTTAAGGTTTTTCAAAGCACTTTCCTCACAATAAATCTGTGATGTTGTGATACAACTATAATGATCTCCATTTTATAGATGATAAAACTAAACCCCACAAAGATAAATGACTTACCCAGAATAACAACTAGTGCTTGATACAGGACTTGAACCCAGATCTTCTTGCTCAAGATCTGATTAAGAAATCATGACAAATAATAAATGGACTCTATGTTCCACTGGCATCTTCATGATGTCAAAGGAAACTGAGGTAGGCCCCCAGTATGATAGGAGGATCCCTTGAGTCTAGTTCATAGGGTCACATGGCCATGGGTGAGCAGCAGCATTATTGAAAGTAAAATACTTATGGAAATCACAGATACATTTGGATATTTGGGTAGCTGAGTATGGATGCACCTTAGGCAAGTTAGCATTTACTAGGAAAGAGTCCACTCTTTGGAAATCGCATGGAATATATTGGACTTGATCACTATCAATTAATCAACAAATATTTGTTAAGTGCTTAGTATATATGAGGCACTGTGCTAAGTATTTGGGGGTACAAAAAGAGGCAAAAGATAGTCCCTGTCATCAAGGAGCTTACAACCAAACAGGGAGAAAATATTCAAACAAATAAACACAAAAAAACTATATACAGGATAAATAGCAAATAAATAACAGAGGGAAGGCATTAACATTAAGAGGAGTTGGGGAAGACTTCCAGTGAAAGATTTTAGTTGGGACTTAAAGGACACCAGGGAAGTTAGGAAGTGGAACTGAGACAGAGAAGGTTCTAGTCATGGGGGGCAGACAGAAAAAATGCCTGCTGTCAGCAGAAAAATATACACATATTTGTCATTGTCAAGTCTTTGGTTCTCAAGTGATCTTTAGCTCTTTCAACTCAGGAAGGAGTTTAAACATTTTCTCTATGATCCTTTTTTTTTTTAAAGAAACAGATTCCTGGCAGAGAAGACACCACTTGTCTTTTTTTGTAGCCCTTTCAGTAATATAAGAGCTGATGGGTGCACGTTTTACCTTGAGTTCAATAGTTCAATCTAGTGAGTGATATGCCCCAACAAAAATGGAAAAGGATACTGATTTGAATATTTTCCTTCAGTTATTCTTTTCCCATTATCTGTGATCATATTTTATTGGGTGCTTACAAAAATAAATTATTAAATTATCAATTTAAAATCTTGAATTTAGAGAGTTAATAGAGCTTAAAAATGTTCCCTAGACCCTCATATCTGATAGCCCTTGCTACTAGAGAATTTAGCAGTGATCTGATTCTTTTCAATACCTTAACTTGGGATAAAAACAAAGGAATTAACATTATCAAAACTAAATGAGAAAAAAACCCACAAAAACAAGAAAACTAAAAACTATGAATTATATCTAATAGAGGGATTAAATTAGTTCACTAATCGCTAATGCTGAAATGAATAAAGACTATACTGTCAATGACTTGTCTCATTCAGATGCCTTTGATTTTAACTGTTTGCCTATGCTGAACACAAGCACATGTTTGTTTAAAGCAGCATCATTCCCTAAAGCCCTGTCTACCAAAGGCGATTCGTCTAAAGCAAGTTCTACTTCAGTGAAAGAGGATAATTTAAATGGTATTTCTTAACAGAGAGATTGATAGAGCATCAACACTATTGGTTCTCTGAACAGAAAGTACATGTGCACACATAAGCACCCTTCCAGTAATTGCCTTATTCTGTTTGAGAACTGAAGCTCTTCCAATTTTATGTCATATGCTTATGGAGGTGCTATTTCAGTACTTCATGGATCCTCGATTATCATCAGTGCATGAGCTCACCCTATCAAGGCCATAGACTAAACTTTTCTAATTTTACTTAGTAGACATTTCCCCAGAGTTGCTATGGCCCTAAAATTCATTATCACTTTAAGGTTAAGCTAACTCTCTGACTTTCTCTAGAGTGATCCTTGGGAAATGGGCATAGTTTTTCAATGAACCAATTCTCAAAGCCCTTTAAGTTCAGTAGGTCCTACTAGAGCTTGTATTTGGCTTCAAAAATGCAAGGCCACCTCTCCCTATTGTCTTCAAAAGAGGACTTCAGTGTAGAAATGCAGCTATTGTTGACTTTAAAATCATCCTAGAATCTATGTTTCTCTATCTGATGCATTTTTTACTCCTATTACTCAATTGGTTCACATTTTTTTTCCACTGCTCTAGTGATGTTTACTGTAAGTTTACAGATTTTTTATTGCAAGGATAGCTCTTCAGAGGCTATTATTTTCCTCATAACACAATACCTGCAATTAGACAATATGACAATATTGTAACTAAACGGACTGTCATGCTTTGGATATGGTATCCTAGTGTGAACAGCTGGGCTTCCCATAGACTTGCCAAGGGGAGATGACTCTTTTCAATTACTCTGTGGTAAGAATATATAGATAAGAATATATATCCACATAATTTTGCTTATATAATTATGCTGATAACATATAATTTTCCAGGATCTATTCACAAGGCTAAGACGCTCACCCTAGGTCAGGAATCTCTCTCTCTCTCTCTCTCTCTCTCTCTCTCTCTCTCTCTCTCTCTCTCTCTCTCTCATATTTTATTGGACATTTTTGTTATTCCTTCAGTTGTTTCAGGATATTAACCATCATTCCCTCTCAAAAGTACACTCAGTGGTGCTTTCTTTATAAAAATAAAAATAGTTGACCAAAATCAATTGGGACATAGTTAATATATCTGAAAGCACATTACTTCAATGTCTATAGCCTACCATTTCTCTAAGAAAGGGAGGGAGGTGTATTTCCCCAATCTCAAAACAAGATTAGTTATTTTAATTGTATCACATTTAACTTTGTTTTGATTTCTTGTTAACATTTTTGTAACCATTGTATAAATTATTTTTATTGGATCCACCTACTCAATTTATACCAATTCATATAAATTTTCCCATGTTTCTCTGAATTACCCATACAGTGAGGACTATCATGTGTAGCATAGGAAGGAATGTCATTGTGTGACTCAGAGGGAGGGAGAATACACATATCTACCTTCTTTCCCCTCCCACCTTTCTCCAAGGGATACCAAATTTCTTCCAAGACACAAATATGGTTTTGACACCTACACCAGGGAGAGTAAAAACAGAGAAAGAAAACTATAGAGCAATTTCACTAATAAATATTGATACAAAAATAAAATCACAACAAGATTACAGCAATATATAACAAAGATCATATATTATGATCCAGTGGGATTTATGCCAGGAATGCAGGGCTGGTTTAATATTAAGAAGACTGTAAGAATAACTGATCATATCAATCAAAAAACAATAAAAATCATGTGATTTTCTCAATGGATATCATCAATAAATGCAGAAAGAAGCTTTTGACAAAATACAATAACTACTCCTGCTTTCCATTTCCCCAGCAATTTTTGTCAATTGGTGATTTCTTGCCCTCAAACTGTGCCTCTTTGAGTTTATCAAACACTAGATTATTATGGTCTTTTACTACTGTGTATTGTGTACCTAATCTATTCCTACTAATCTAATGTCTTAGATCCCCTACTAAGCCAGTGCCATATTATTTTGATGTTTACTGCTTTGTAATATAATTTGAAATCTGGGATTTCTAGGTCAACTTTCTTTACATTTTTTCCATTTATTCAGCTTTTTAGTGTTTGTATTACAAATAGTTCAAATGTTCTGAAGGACAATTTAGAACTATGCCTAAAAGGCTGTAAAACTATGCATATGCTTTGACCTAGCAATACCACTACTAAAGTCTGTATCCCAAAAAGATCAAAGAAAATGGAAAATTATCTATTTGTAAAATACACACACACATATACCTATATACACATACATACACACATATATGCACACACATACACACAGATATTTTTGGCTGCAAGGAATTGAAAATTGAAGTGGGAAATGGCTTAATAAATTGTGGTATATGATTGTGATAGAATATTATGTTGCTATAAGAAATGATGAGCAGAATGGTTTCAGAAACATCTACAAAGACTTATATGAACTCAATCAAAGTGAAGTGAACAGAGCCTGGAGAACATTATACAAAGTAAAAGCAATATTGTAAGGATGACCAACTGTGAAAGACCTAGTTACTCGAATGCAAGATAATTCTAAAGGAGGCATGATGAAAAATGCTATCCACCTCCAGAGAGAGAACTGATGAGCGCTGAATGCAAATTGAAGTATACTTTTTTTAAAATTTTATTTCATTTTGAATTTATGGAATAAAACAAGTATTTTCATAACATAGCACAATAAAAAGACAATTGTACATGAAGCTGCAAATCTACTATGTATAACTTGTTATTCCTTTTAGATATACAACAAAATTATACGTAAATGTTTTCCTTTTATCCCCTCCACCCTAGAGATGTCTACCATTAGACAAAAATAGGTAGATGTGTATGTATGCATGTGTGTGTACACACACACACACACACATATGTCTATTTCTATATCTATCTAATGAAAAATTATAACATTTTTCTATACATACCTCTATTTATCATGCTTTTCTCTAGATGCAGATAATGTCTTTCTTCATAGTTAATTTGGGTAATTATAATAGTTAAAATAACTTATTCATTCAAAGTGGTTCTTGCAACATTGCTGTTACTGTGTAAAATCTTCTCTTGGTATACTTTTTAAAACTTTATTTTTTTCTTGTTTTATTTTTTGTCCGTGTTTTCTTTTGCAACTTTACTAATATGGAAACATGTTTTACAAGACTTCATTTGTATAATTGATATCAATTCACTTGCCTTCTCAAGGAAGGTGGTGGCAGGAGAGAATTTGGAACTCAAAACTTTTTTTTTTAAGTGAACATCAAAAATGATTTACATTTAATTATTTCTATTTATCATGCATATTATTGTTTTGTATATATTTGTTTTCATGTTGTTTTCTTCATTAGATTATAAGCTTCTTAAAGACAGAGGCTATCTTTCACCTTTTTTGCATCTTCAGTGCTTAGCAGAGTGTTTGTAACAGATTATTAATTAATAAACATTAATTAATATCTATTATACATATAAAAGTTTATTTGATTGATCAAAACTTACATTCAAACTCCATTTCAAACACTAAAGTGTCACCTTTCTCCATTCAGGTTGTTTTGCCACTGTTTTTACCATTTTATTTAAAGTAGAGAAAGGGAATAAAAAGATTTTAACATATACTCCAGGCTATCTTCCTTCTTTGTCTTCTCCCCTGTAGTGTTCATTCCTCATTTGCTTGAATTATAAGTGAGTTTCCTCTAGGTTACTCCAGAAAGATACCTAAGCAGTGCTTTCCAGTCCTGCAGGAGATAGGCACAGGATAGTTGTTTGGAAAATACACATGCCTGGACTGGATAATAGGTGATTTGCATAAGAGCCTTGGTTTTGCCTACAACTCCTTTGTTTTCTAAGCAAGATTCTGAAGCCCTCTTGCCTCAGTTTCATTATTTGTAAGGTAAGTTAAAATGCTATTTTTACTTATTCTAGCTAGTATGGGGCCTTTCATAGTCTGGTTAAGTAAATGGTTTTAAGTTTGTATTCTAGATAATATTAGTACAAAAGAATTTAATGTTAGATTTAATTCTATTCCAATTACTCCAATTGCAGATTAAGTCTCCTAGGAGTTTCTTCAAGGTAAAGGTCCTCAAACTGATGTGTTAAGAGCTACAGTCAAGGGTATAGGGCAAGGGAAGTAGTGAGGTACCAAACTGAATCTGACACAATTAACCTTCTTACTTTGATGATGTCTCTATGTGTGTCAATTAATCAATACATTTTTATGGAACTTCCAGAAATTTGTTGTACTTGATGGGACACACAAGAAACACATATGAATCATTAATTGTCCATAAAGAGATCGCAAAATTATAATAGAATGCAAGGTCTGTGAAGGCAAAAATGTTTTGATTTTGTTTTTGAAACCTTGGCCCTTTGCTGGTTACACTGTAAGTACTTAAATACTTGTCAAATTAACAAAGGCATAACATTAGCTCCCATTTATATAGGTATTCATTGTCCAAAAATCACATCTCTCATAGCAACTCTGTAATGTAGGTTGTATGAGTATTATCCCCATTTCACAGATGAATAAACTAAGGTTCACCAAAAGTAAGTAAATTGCCCAACATTGTTTGACCAAACATGGTTTGTAAATACCACAACTGGTACTTGAGCTGAAGTGTTCTGAGTACTTTCTACTCTGTGCCATTGTCTCCCTAATCTGGTTGGGAAGATACAACATACAGAGATGAAATAATACTTAAGATTATATAAGATACTTGTAGTATGTGTGAATACAATTAAGGGATGAAACAATATGTGTTATATATAATGTGTCCCCATTGATACTTGATAATTAAAGTTAATATTTATTTGCTAAACATCTACTGTGTACTAAGTGCTGAGATAAAAAAGGCAATTAGAAAATGGACAGGAGATGAAGTTCCCTCTAGAATTCAACAAATTCCTTAGCCACCAAAAACATAAAAACCATTCATTTTATTACACTTATTTCTGTGATTGGCAATTGCAACTTTTCATGTATCTACTTTCAGTAAAAGCTCCCTGTCGTCATTTATGATTTTAATTTGAAGTTCATCTCTGCATTAATCTCTGGAAATGTTCCCCAGTTACCATTTCTGAATTCAACAAGAGGGTACAAGTTATGACAACTGCATGGATAAATCCCTGCAACAGAAATCATGTCACTAGATGATCTTTTGCCCTTCTGCCAGTGTGCACTTGACCTCAAAATTCTTCCCTGAGTCTTCGGCTTTGCAGATAAAACCATTTGCAATTTCACAGGTATGTCGTGATTATTAACTCCCACACAGTTCACTAACAGCACCTCTCCCTGCTCCTACTTTCAAAAAAATCTGAAAATTCTCAAATTGTTATCTTCCAATGCCACCTGTGTGAGATTTTTTTATACATGACCGGGTAAAATGAGAACTCTACTCTCATATCTGCAGTTTTAAAGTTTCTGTTCCTTCAGTTCCCATTTATATCCTTGCCTTTACTGAAGCTTCCTTAGGAAATGTTGAGCATTCTTCATCCTCTTCATTGTGGAATACAAAAAGAAAAACGAAAGAGAAGCCTGCAGTGGGAAGGAGAATAGCCCTCAAAATGGTCATTTGATCACTGACTATGATCGTTTCTTCATTCACCAATAAAAAGGCACCTTAAATCTTTAGGATTGTATCTATTGTAGCTGCCACCAACAACAGCCTGCCTTTCACCCTTTGTGGTTGCTCATTCCCTTATCTTCTGCTTGGTCAGCATTTATTGAGTATCTAAAATGTGCCAGTCACTGGGCTTGGTGAGACATATACAAAAACAGGAAAGAAATAGTCCCTGTCCTTAAGGTACTTACCATCTACTAGAGGGGAACATGATGTACATAGGTAAGACGATACAAAAATATGCACAAAAAGTATATACAAACTTATTTCAAACGAAGTAAAGATTAACAACTGGGCCAGGGGAGAAGGCCAGGGATAAGCCTCATGTAGGAAGAAGTCATTTAGTTGAGCTGTGAAAGGACAGGATTTCCAAGAGGCAGAAATATGGAGAAAAAAAGTGTTTTGGGGATAGACGATAGAGGCCAAATAGACAGAGATAGAATGTTATATAAAAGGAATAGCAGAGACAAGTTTGCTGGAGCTACACATTGTGGAAAGGGAGAACAATGTGAAATTATCAAGTAAAGAGAGGCTGGAGTCAGATAGCTTCTTGATGCCAAATTTGTCTTTTTATCTTAGAGGCCATAGGAAACCACACAGGTTGTTTTTTGAGCATGGTAGTATCACATAGCACCTGTCAGATCTATGTTTTAGGAATAGCACTTAGGCAGAAGTGAGGAAGATGAATCAGAGAAGAGAGACAAGTCAGCGAGACCAACTAGTAAGCTATTTTAATAGTTCATGTGAAATATGACAAGGACCTTACCTAGGGTAAGTAACTTCCTATGTAAAGACAGGGATGTGAGATGTTTTGGAAGGATTATTGATAAGACTAAAATTGAATGATATCAGTGATAAAGGAGAAGAATATTGCTGGAACGGTAGTATAGAAGTAAATAGCAGCTTACTGCCTTTTTTGTTTGATGACAGAAGAGATGTTCCTTTTATTTCTAATCATCACATTTTCACTTGATTCCAAGATTATATTTTTATTTTTAGCCCTACCATATTCCAGATGTTATAAAGGGAAGAAAGGTTTTCCTTCTTTAATCTAAAGAAATGCTTCAAATCCAGGTAGCTCACAGTGAGATGAGAGCTGATATAGATAGACTTTTATGGGTACATCTATTAGATGATAAAGAAATACTTTTAGAATTCTATCATATACTATGAGCAATTACAGGAGGAGGAATGTGCATTTATATAATATTTTTTTTTTTGCTTTTTGGAGGGCAAGTGGGGGGTTAAGTAACTTGCCCAAGATCACATGGCTAGGTTTTTGTTTTTGTGCGATAAGTGTCTGAGGCCAGATCCAAACTCAGGTCCTTCTGACTCCAGGGCCAGCGCTCTACTCACTGCACCACCTAGCCGCCCCCCATTTATATAATGTTACTATGTGCCAAACATTGATGAAGAGTTTTACAAATATTTTATTTTCACAAAAACATTAACTACAAAGTAGGCAGTGATCCTCATTTTACAGTTGAACAAACCACAGGGCTAGTATATATGGATTTATGTATGGCTGGATTTAAACTAAGAATTTCCTGACTCCAAGCCCAGCACTCTATCCATTACACCATCTAACTGTCTCTCTTGAAGTATCTCTCTTCTTTCTTTCATAGACAAGCTCCTGGAACAAGTCATTTACAATAATGTTTCCTTTTTTTTTTTTTTTTGTAATATAGTTTCTGACCTCTTCATAAGACTAAAAGTAGTCTTTGTCCTCCCAGTTATAAGTGATTTCTTAATAGCCATATCAGAGAGCCCTGACCAACCCCTTATTTTCCTAACCTTTCTGCTATATTTGGCATGATTGAACACCTTTTCCTTCAAGTTTTCTCCTCTCTGGGTTAGCAGGACAATGCTCTTTTCTTGATTCTACTCTAACTTTTCTGTGAGCTCCTGTTCAGTGTGCCTGGCTTGATCTCTATCCACATCTTACATTCTCTCTTTTCTGTGACCTTTTTTTCTTCTTTTGGTGATCCAATTACCAAAGAGGTTATATACTCTAATCCATTCTTTCTATAGAGGAGGGAACTGAGCCTGAGAAAAGTTACATTACTCTTTCATTGTCACAGAGGTAGTGTCAGAGGCAGGATTTATAATATTGTGCATTTTGACCTTAATGGTTCAACCTGATGTAACTTGAACGTTTGTTACTCTGGAAGTATTGTCAGCAGTAGCTACCTACTCATCTTCTGCCCCTCCAGGCTTCTCAGTATAATTAATTTTCAAGTGACTCCAAGCCTTAGGGTAATTTGCATAGTCTGGTGATAGTCAATGGGGGAAAGATAAATGGAATGGGATAATTATGTTTGTATCACTACAAAAAAAAAAAAGACTAAGAAGCAGGTGCTGACTATGTAGGGCTTACACCATTCATACTTGGAGGCAGGAAATAGGTGAGTGGAATTCATTTGCCCTAATTTGTCCAGGAATGAGGCCTGGGTATACTTGATTAATAAAATGAATCAGAAAGCTTCAGAAAGTCTTTATAAGCGTCTATCTACTAAGAACCTTGTGGCATGGATGGGTGTAGTTGTGGGTCAATGATGATGATGGTGGTGGTGATGGTGATAATGATGGTGGTGATTATGATGATGAGATGTAATTGCATTGGGTTTTCTATAGTGGCCAGGGTGGATCATTCTGAAAGGGTTGTAACACTTCTCTGGCAAAATGGCAGCTATAAAGGCAGCAACAATGGAAAATAAGATAGTAGCAGTGAATTAAAGCAGCAGATGCTGAGTGAAGCTAGTTCAAGTTAGCTCCCACACATTTCTGGCCTGCAGAAAAAAATGTTTGGGGCACAAAACAAAGATATCCAAAGAAATTTATATGAGAAACTCCAATGGCTGAAACTTATCAATGTGATCCCTGAACTACAGTACAAAGAGCATGGGTTACAAAAACTACTCAGTGAACATTTAGTTCAGTTAGCAACTGAAGTGCCATTAATAAAAATAATATATTCAGTGACAGAATTATCAGAGGGCTTTGCTTAATGGATTAAAGATTCTCTGGGGAGGCTGAATAAGTGCCCGTATGCTGTCATATTTTTATTATGTTCTTAGATCAACTTCAAACAGAAAATGTGCAACTTTGCTTGAATTTCAAATTGGATAAACAGGAAATAATAAATGCTAACCAACATTTATTGTAGAATCACACTCTTGCTGATGCTTTTCTACTTAAGGTTCAGAAGTACATGATTCATTCCCTGGAAGATGCAGCCTCCCATAAACTCCAGTCCTTATCTCTTTTACCTGGTGTGGAAAACATTTCCTGTGATGCCATTCACCACAGACTTTGACTCTTTCCTCCATTAACATCTGTTCAAGTCTTTCCTTGCCCTGTTGCTTATCAGGTTTGTATGGTGTGTTTCTAGAATGAAGAGCTGATATTTTTCTCTGGCTGTTTACTATAAACTGTGATTTTAGGCATCATCACCTGTAGAGTGCCAAATATTCTGAAACTTTGATTTGAAAAGAAAAAAAATAAGGCTGCTTTCCAATACACCAAAGGATTTATGCTGAAGAGAAAAACAAACAAACAAACCCTTCATATTTTAATATGGTGATGGTGTTTATTCAATAAAATAACAAAGAGTTAATAAAAGCATGGAAGCATATAATATTTATGGTTGCACAGTATGTTGCTTTCATTATTTATTCATTACTTTCAACAATCTTATGAAATAGGAAACAAAATATATTTACATCCATTTTAAAGGGAAGGAAACTAAAGATCAAAAAAATGTTTTGTCTTGCCTAAGACTACAAAATTAGTATATGATGGAGTCAGGACATGATACTATCTTATAGCTAAGAGTCAAGTGCTTTTTCTACTACCAAATACTGACTTCAAAATGTAATAATAATTTTAATATTCTCACCTTTGAATTGAAGTAAGTAGACATCAAGATATATATTGATTTAATTTGGAAACTTTTAGGTTCTTTATCAAAAAATCCTTGGACCTTAATGCCCAAAATATGCAATTGCCAGAATAGCAACAACTACTGACCTATATATTTATTTTCCCATCTACACAAAATTCTCAAAAATAATATGCACATATATGAATGGTAACTTCAATGACTGTATTAATATAGAATGGTCAGGTTTCTTACTATCACATAATTTATGAGAAGAGGTAAAGAGGTAAAGAATGGTTCCATTCTGCTATTGACTATAAAAATATAGTTGCTATTGACCATAGAAATAGTATTTGACTAAGGAGAGGGAAAAAAAAAACTTTCACTAACCACTCAAGGCTTTCACCAAAATTCTTCAAGATATGAAACTATGACTTGCAAAGACATTTACCACTCTCATAGGGAAGATCCCGGATAAAGTACAAATTAAGAGAGAGTTCAGTGAGATGATGAGGTTCTACAGATGCCCCTCTTTGCATATGATTTATACTCACTGCACAGATCCTGATTACTTTAAGTAACCTCTTAGAAGAGATCCCAAACCACTCATAACTCTTTGGTCTAACCATCCAAACAGAAAATATCAAGTAGATAAAGAATGCCTTTTGTTCAGATTATGACATGCAGTTATATGGACAACCTATAAAATTCATCCATTAGTAAATACATTTTGAACAGAGAATATAAATAAACAATGAGTTGGACACAGAATTTAGTAGAAAATAGATAAGTTGCCAGGATTACCTTTAGACAATTTCAAAGTTTCCTTTCTCTCTAGTAGACCTCAAAACATCTCCCTTCCCCATACAAATTGGGTTTATGTGCTAGCAAATGCACATACTCCCACTAGGAAGAGTGGACTTGCTTAGGAATAGTACTTGAAGTATATACAAATTGGGAACATGTAGCCTGAATACATGGAGGGGCATATGCAGATGGGAAACTTATGCCTCTGTTTTTTCAAAGCTGCTGTTGCTGTTTGTACTTCATTCTCGAAGAAGACTGTGACCTCAGTTAGGTAATGTCATGACATGGAAGGGAAGTGGATTTAATTGAGATTATTGAGATATTACTCAAGAAGACTAGAGATGGCCCAGGCTTTTTTAAGGTAAGGTCTTCAACAGATCTCAGTTTGACTGAGGCAACAACATTCATTCAGTGACTGGGGCTAGGTAAGAAATGAGACAGAGAATGACCTCTTTTACCTAGTCAAAAAAAAAAATCAATGTGGGAGGGGAAGACCTTGTCTTGACTTGGTCATTGTTTGGACCCTGAGTAGCTGAAAATCAATGTTACTAAGAATTGCTTCTGTTTGGGCCAGAAACTCTGAGAATCTTCCCCTCCCACATTGATTTTTTGACTAGGTAAAAGAGGTCATTCTCTGCAAAACTGTTGAGGTTGTTGTGAATGTCACTGAACTTTTCTTTCTTGGACACATTCCCTACCACTCACTGTAACTTAGCTAGGCTTCTCTGCTTCTCCCCAGGAGGCTTTGGGTCTCTCTGTGTTCAGTTAAGTAGTTATCTTCAGGGTCACGTCATGCCCCTTTCATGATTTTTTAGGGTTGCTATAGTCAGTAAGTCATTAGAGTTCAGTCAACAGCTTTTTGAACCACCTCCACCATCTACTGGTGAGCAGATAATCTACTGGGACTGCAGAAAGAAAAAGCCAATCTTTTTCAGAGAGAGCTAAATAATTTTTGTCCTATTCTTTCAAGAGCCTGTTGTGCTTCAGCTTTAGTGTGTAGCTTAATGTTATTAGGATCACCTGCTACCCAATCCTCATTTAACCCTCTCTGCAAACAACCATAAAGATTTCTTGGGGCAGCTAAGTGGCGCAGTGAATAGAGTACTAGCCCTGGAGTCAGGAAGACCTGAGTTCAAATGCGTCCTCAGACACTTGACATACTTACTAGCTGTGTGACTTTGGGCAAGTCACTTAACCCCAATTGCCCTCCAAAAAAAATAAAGATTTCTTTACCTTCTATAGCAAGTACTCTCAGTCAATGGGTAATAATTTCTTTCTCTTAACCAGGCTATCCCCAGATGGTGAGAAAGGCTAATGTCAAATTTTCTCTAAACCTCCTAGAACTTCTCCTGTTGGACCTTTCTCTGCATTGAATTAGTTATTGTTTTTTTTTTCCTACAACTGTGCTGTGATCTCTAAATTTTTTACTATTTTCTATACCAATGTTACCCTGAAGACTGCAGATTCAATTTTCATGTAGTTTTTAATTTGAAACTCATTTTAGTTCTTAGGTCATATCATAACCCCCTGGTTGAGCAAAGATGTCCAGGGATGGATGTCTGGTAGAAAAGGATAGACAGGAAATAGGATTAATAAACTCTGTCTCTGTTTCTCTCTCTGTCACACACACACACACACACACACACACACACACACACACACACACACACACTCTTACACCTTTCTTATACTCCCCTGTTCTATACAAATAGTTACTCTGTATTAAGAATGTTGAATAGCTTATAACTTTTGTCCTATCTGCCCTTTGTTACACATCACATTGTCTGTTCTCTTCAAAGTCTACTTTTCTATTTAATGTCTGTGTGGCCTTAGGCGAGTCACATAATTTCTTGGATCCCAGTTTTCTCATCTGCAAAATAATTGGGTTAGATTATATGACTTCTAAGATTACTTCCAGTTCAATATTTATGGTTTCATGATGTGATTCTATGAGTCCTGGATATTCTTTATTATACTACATTCATTAATAGGAATCTAAGTACATAATGAATCCACCTAAGCTATTTTTCCTCTTCTTTAGTATTGCTAAGAATTCTAAGAGCTCCTTTTAAATAGTAGATATACACTCCTGTATTTACGATTTCCATTATTTTTCACAAAGATTAGGAGTGACATTTCCAGATCATTTTTATGAGAGGACAGAAGGTGAAATGTAAATTGTACATTTCAGAGGAAAGGATACTAGAAGTCAAATCCAGATTAAAGTGTGCACTGTTACACATTTGCATATCTTCAAATATACATGTATGTATTTGTTTTTGTAAGAGTCATGGTATTTGGCTAAAATGAATGCAAGTACTTATATCTCCCAAAGTGCATATCACAAACATATTAAGAATATAAACATTTTCACTTATTTTCCCTTGAATCAGAGGAAAAAAAGGAAAAAAAAGAAACCATATTATGATAAAAATCTCTAATTGTGAGTCTTCTGTTTGGTTCATAAAAGTTATAGAAGATACATTTTCTACCTTCGGGTCTGAATTAAAAGATTATAAAATCAATGACAGTATAGCAAAAACAAAACAAAAGTAAACTCTTCAAATGAAGATTGAATTTTCCCCAAACAGCTATAAAGCAACACCATAAAAGAGCACCAAGGGCCATACCAGTTGCCGAAAGGGACTTGATTGTCCCTCCTGGTATACTATGGAGGGACACTTAACATCCTGAAAAGGTTTACTACCAACTCACAGGTTTTCAAAGCAATAAAATCTCTGAATGATGCATAAACTGCAGTGTCAAGTGAAAACATGGGAAATTAGACCTCTGAGAATTTGTGTTCCTTGGATCATGTTGCCATATGGATTGGTGCCTCAAATTTTAGTTTTTTCCCCTCAACAGCATTTGTGATCACCAGTTTGTATGTCCAGAAAACCTCTGAGTGTGGTTGATAAATGTCCTGATAGGAAAATACCCCTGTGGTAAACATTATATCATTTTAAGATATGAACATATCCTGAGGTTTTTTTGTAGTTTAAAAAGGGGTGGGAGAAAGGAAATGGAAAAAAATAGAAAGAAAATCAATGACTCAAATTTCTGCTGCAGGGATGATTTTAGATTTTACAATTTGTCTATGTTCTCTTTGCAGGAGCTGAAGGAAAAAAGAATGACTTTTCATTTGAAATGATGGTATTGGAGTCAAAAGGGGTGTTTACACCAGTGAAAAACAACTCTAATTTACTGGCAAATATAAATCTTGGTATTACTAGCAGCTCCATTCAACACCACCCAGTAAATCCTACCTCCATTCATTGTTCTATGTTACACTTGCCACTTTCATAAGGAACTTATGCCCCTAAACTCAAATGCTTGGTTTTATACATACTCAGTGGAAGCAGGTGGATTTTATTTTTTAAAAAATTACTCTCATTGATTCATGTTTCCATCCAGAATTTCTGAGGACTCTAAACTTTCACCCATTTCATCTTCCAACCATGCCTGGGTAGGTGTTCTGGAAAAATCATTATATATCTCATGCCTAATTCTCCACCAAAAAGGTCCAGCTTCTTGCAAGCACTTAAGTTTGCTTATATAGGACAGCCTTTATTTCACCCCATGAAAAAGAGTATGCACATGTGTATGTATACGCATACAAAGCTCTACATATACTCAATACAAGAAATTCACAAATTTCTCCAAGAATTAGATAATTCAGTTCATCTCTCTCTCTCTCTCTCTCTCTCTCTCTCTCTCTCTCTCTCTCTCTCTCTCTCTCTCTCTCCCTCCCCCCCTCTTCTCTCCTCTCTCCTCTCTCTCCTCTTTTCTCTCCTCTCTCTCTTCTCTCTTTCCTCTCTCCCCTTTCCTGT
Organism: Gymnobelideus leadbeateri; assembly: GCA_011680675.1. NCBI lineage: Eukaryota > Metazoa > Chordata > Mammalia > Diprotodontia > Petauridae > Gymnobelideus > Gymnobelideus leadbeateri. The sequence continues at coordinate 655,685 of WOXC01003574.1, forward strand.
CTCTCCTATTTAAAGTATTACCGTGGAAAACAAACTGTGTTATTGCTACAAAGTCAGTTCTTTATTCCTTTTGATATTATCCAAGAAATCTAAACGTGAACCACATGATTCTAGCATTAATCTTCACAGGATCATAGATTTAGAGCTTAGAAGTCATCTAATATAATTCTCTTGTTTTACAGATGTAGAACAAAGGCTCAGAGTGGTTAATAGCCTTGTTCAGGGTTTCAGAGCTAGTAGGGGTGGGAGGGGGGATTCGAATTCAGATTTCCCTGATTCCAAGGCCAGAATTTTTCACTATTTTGTTCTGTCTCAAATTTAATGATGTGACTAAGGGTAGTCTGTTTGTTTTGCCAAAAGAGTGTAGGATTCCTCCAAAAGGAAATCTTTTATTTGGGTTACTAGAGAGCCAAACTTCTCCCTGTTGGATTTTGAAGTCTAATTAACTAATAATAGGATACTAGGTAAGGTTCAGTTTAGTACCTCTGCATTCTGTGTCTCTTTCTTGTGTCTTTGGTCACATGGTTGTTCATCTTAGCTCTCCAAGGACAGTTATAGAAACTCTTGAGATCCAGGTATACTAATTACTCCACTGTGGTTATCTCTTGGGCCTGTGTTCCCCTCTTCTTAATTAGGAAAGGACAAGGTTTAATATTTTGAAAAAAAAATATTTGAAACCAGATTAGATTTCTGAGGCAACATTTTCTGGTGGCAGTCACAAAGGCTGTCTAGAGTTGTAGTGCTCCCTTTGTCTATCTTCTAAAATAATTCCAAGAAAACTTGCATCCCTCCTACAAAATTATCATTAGCCTTCCCACATTTTTGAATTTGGAAAATGATGAATCTAAGAAAAGTGAGTTTCAGTAGTGGAAAGAGATATAATAGTGTTCATACCCATGGGATTTTCAGTGTTTCTTATGAATATGATTTGATAGCAGCCTGATTTCTATTGCATATGACAATTCCTTTCAAGTCATGGGTCTGCAGATCTATCTGAATTAAAAGTATTCATGGATTAACTAAAAGAATGGCACCTATTTTAGGCTATATTTTTAAGTCTTGACTACTCAAGATATTGTCTCTCTGCCAACACCCCTTCACAGTAGCGCATGGATGTCAGAGAGAGACGATTTGCTGATAGTCTCAGACTTTAAATTGAAAGAAGTAAGATCTTTCCTTAAGTGAAAAACATAGGAGGAATGATTTGAACCAAGCTATCCATTTTATAGCCCTTCTTTATTTAAGAATACTTTAAGGCATTTACATGATTGAAGTCTTGGGACAATTTATTCTGGGAAAAGAATAAATCTTTAGCATTGAATCAGCAGTTGGAAATTACAATGCAATGAGGTAGACTTTTTATTTTTAACAAATGTTTCCATGATGAGCATCTTCCTCTGGGGCTTTGACACTGAGATGGAAAGAAGATTGCAAGGCATATATTTATACTGAACAGGGTCTATAGCCTCAATCATTTCTGTTACTTTTCCTTTGCATTTTGGTGACCCACTATAAGCTGAGTACTTGGTTCTTTACTGCTGTTGTGAGCTTAAAAAAGTCTCCAAACAAGTACAAGCCCTTGTTGAAAGGAAATGTAGATCTCATTGGCAAGTCCTTTCTTATCCTGTCCACCAATTGATCCCCCTTTTTTCTATTTCCTATATTGCTCCTCTGCAGGTTTCCTCAGTAGCATCAGGGAGAGTATTCACAAATACTAATGGCATGTGTTGACTGTACCTTTTTGTAAGGCAGCCACAAGCCTTCCTTTATTTATTTATTTATTTTGATTTTTTTTTTTTTGGAGGGCAATTGGGGTTAAATGACTTGCCCAATGTCACAGGGCTAAGTTTTGTGTTAAGTGCCTGAGGCCGGATTTGAACTCAGGTCCTCCCGACCCCAGGGCTGCTGGTCTATTCACTGCACCACCTAGCCACCCACAAGCCTTCCTTTAATTACTAAATTCAGGTATAAACATCATGTGAATCATATAGTTCAACAGAACTAAATGGAAGCACAGTGACTTCTACTTTACAAAGTTGTCATTATGTGTGTACATTAATGCAATTTTTAACTGATATTTCTTTATTTCTCTATCTCTTTTTTTCTTTCCTTCTTTCTTTCTTTCACTTTTTGGAGTGGGGGAAGGCAGGGCAATTGGGGTTAAGTGACTTTCCCAAGGTCACATGGCTAGTAAGTGTTAAGTTTCTGAGGCTAGATTTGAACTCAGGTCCTCCTGACTCCAGGGCTAGTGCTCTGTTCACTGCACCACATAGCCATCCCTTAAATGAGATTTCTTACCAAGATCATCACCAAAAACTCCTGCTCCTGTTTTATTATTCATAAGTCATTATTCTCCCACCAAAATAATTCAGTGAACTGGCAATAATTTTCAAACTAACTTAGAGGTATTTGTTTTACTTCTTCAGAAATAAATATAATGCTATAGTGGCAAAGCTCATCCTCTAGTAACACTTGTAGTATATAGGCATTCTCTGAGAACTTATATAAGAAATTGGTGAAAAACACTACATAATTGCAGGCAAAGAAATGTACTTAAACTGCCCTGACATTGTTTCCAGTTCAGAAAAGCAATAAGGGGATTTCTTTTCATTATTATTACTTCTAATTCCTGTGGGTTCTTTTCTATTTTTTAAAATATATAACAAGGAAGAAAGATTTGATTTTAATTTTATGGTCCTAGTTAGCCCTTAGACATTGTTACTTCAAGAGAGAGCAGGGGTGCAAAGGAGAAGAAATGGAAATGTCTTTTGAGTGCAAAATTCAAACCTAACAGGAATTTCATTCAATCTCAACCAGAAAAGCAACAATGATGAGGAAATAATAATGGTTATCTGGTCCAGGGAGAATCCACTATATTTTTTATTTTCCTGAAGTCTCATGATTGTTTATGGGCTTCAACCTTGTTGAGGAGGCAGTGTTCAATGTTCAAGCTTTGGGGATAGTTGTTAGTTAGACTTATACACTTCCTCAAAATCTCCATAATTTCTATTAGCCATGGTGCAGAGAAGGGAGAGAAACTGTAATATAAGCTCCATGAGGTCAGGGCCCAAACTCCCTTTCCTCTCTCTGCAGTGCTTAACATTGTACTCTGAACAGAGTATGACTATAGAGATTTTAATGTGGTTACTTTTAAGTTCCTTTTATTTTCTTGATGACTTCCAATTTTATGAGGCTCACAACAAATTCTGTCAAGAGGGGGACCCTGCGATCCTTGCAACAAAGAACATACTCACAGAAACCAAACAAAGGTCAATAGTAAAAGACAGATATAATTTGAAGAATGATACAAATAAGCATGGTCCAATGGAAAGAATACTGACTTTGAAGTTAGAAGATCTAATTTAAATCCCAGCTCTGCCATTGATGAGATATACTCCTTGAGCATCCATCTCAATCTCTCCAGATATTATTTTCATCATATGTAAAATGAGGGAGTTGAGCTAGATGCTGTCCAAGTTTCCTCCAGCTCTTTGATTCTAAGAAACAGTACATTTTTCTCCTTTATGGACCACCGTTTATACCACAAAAATCTTCCTAATGAACAATTTTGATCATCTTATTACTGGCCAAATACCTTCCATGGTTCCCCTGGCATCCGAGGTTCTCCATAACCTGACTCCAGCCTTGATTTACAGCCTTGATTTACAGCCTCATCATTTTTTTCCCTCATATACTCAGTTGCAACTAAATTGTGCTTTTAGGCTTCTGATCTCCTCTATCTGTCCATAATTGGTCCTGTAATTCCCTTATGCTTGGAATGGACAGCCCCATCACACAGCTCTTTTCTCTTTATCATGCTCATAGTAAGGAGCTATCCCATCCAGGCATTTCTCCTACCTCAAATTACTCTGAGCACTTTCCACACTCTACCTTGCATTATATTAATTTGTGCTTAGATTAAAAAATCATAAGAATTAGAGTTTGGAAGGATCTTAGAGGTCACATCTCAACTTCCTCATTTTTGAGATAGTAAAAACTCCCCCCTTGATGAAAAAGACATAGCCACATAGCCATCAACCACTGCCATTATAAAAAACAAACGAACGAACAAAACCATGCCTGTGGACTCACTATGTGTGTGACTCTTTCATAATTACCATTCCCGTAGTGTGTTTTCTACTTCTATTAAAGTGTAAGCTCTTGGGGGCAAGTATTGTATGGATTTTGTATTCCCATGGTTTAGTAGAGTGTTTAGCACGTAGTGTGCTTAATAAATGGTTTTTCATTTACTTATTGATTTCCTTAAAACCTATGTCCCCTTAAAACTTCCCTATCTTATTGAGGGGAACACCATTTTCTCAAGGTGCTCTGTTTCATAAGCTTGGAGTCATTTATGGTTCTCCTCACTCCCATTTTCCAGTCAGTTGCAAAGTTTTATCAATTCCATGACACCTTTGGCATGTATTTCCCTTTCTCCATTCAAATGCCCTAGCTTAATTACCTCTCAGTTTCCCAACTCTAATAATTTCCTAATTGGTCTCTCTGCTTCAAGTCTGTTCCTTCTGCAATCCATCCTCTCTACATCTATCAAAATAATCTCAGTCACTATTAGGACCATGAATTTTTGACTCTTGCTCAAAAATATTCAATAGCTCTGATGGATCTCCAGGGTAAAATGCAAACTACTCAGTTTGGTGTTTCCTGATACCACCCTCGACCATTCTTTTAGTTATTTTCTTCTTTAATTACTTTGGTCCTCTATAATTAGGTTCCAAACTAATGGTCCAGACTTATTACATACAATTTCCATTCTTGCATTTTACACCTCAGTCAAACCAAACTACTTGCTCTTCTTTGAATTTGATATTTTATCTCCTATCTCTATGAATTTATGTAAGCTGGTCCTTCCTTGTACCTGGAATGGACTTCTTCCTCTTCATCTTTGCCTCTCAGATTCCTTATTTCCCTTAGATGTTTAACTGAAGTTTTACTTCCTCAATGAAGCCTTTCCTGATACCACCCTCGACCATTCTTTTAGTTATTTTCTTCTTTAATTACTTTGGTTTCTCTTACCTATGAATCTGCCTTCCTACCTGTAATTATCACTGTCTTTCACCCTCAGAAGAACATATGGACAATTTTTATCTTTACAACCCAGGACCTAGCACACTGCCTTGAATTCAGTAGGCACTCAGGCAATATTTATTGTCTTATCTCCCCTTATATTATAAGCTCCCCAAAGGCAGATTCAGTGTCTGCCTCTTTTCTATACTTCTCAATGTGGTGATTTAACTGATTTTACTATTACATTTTTCCCAAGTCTAAAATAATGAATGTTTTCACCACAGCAACTCTTGAAAAACATTTGCTAATTTACCTAAGGGCTACAAAAATCTGCACTGATAGAAAAACATCACTATAAGGATGAAATTCTAGATTCTTGAAATAATAAAATGCAAAATGTTACTGGCCTACATGACAGTGGTGGTTGAAGGGTAAGGGCACAGTGCTCGGAGGTTTACCTACTTAACCTCATCTTTCAACACCTAAAGACCATGAGAGGGCTATTTTCATCTGAAACTTATCAAGAGCTATGGACATCTTTTCTAAATTTACATTTCCAAAACTGAGGTTATGAAAAGTCTATGAGCAACTGTGGTTATGCATGGTTAAACTTATTCAAAATCTGTTCTGTTTATCTTCTACATTCAACACTCCAGAAGAGAAAAGACTGACAAAATGCCCTTAATGGACCACAAGGAGGGACCCAAATTGCAGGGGAAGGGGAACTGCTAGGTAGAATTACAGAGAGAACCCCCATCTTGACAAAGTACCTCTATTTTGGTGAAGAAAAGGAAAACTGTTAGGAAAAAAGTTATCTGATGCAGCTGCTTTGTTATTCAGTTTCATAAAAATATCTGTTTGGGGACAGTTTATGCTACAGCAGCACTCTGTATCATTCCAGAACTCATTTTAAACAACTTATACTTCTAGTAGAAATTATTCACAAAGATCAATAAGAGAAACTAAAACTTTTACAAGGGACAGGTTTTTATGACATATAGATTCCTTTTCTTTTTTTAAGAGGGCTATTTGGAGAAGTGGGGTGGGGGGAGGGGTTGCTATTTGCAATGCAGGAAATAAAAGTAAACTTGAAGGTATCTATAAAAACACAAACTGTCAACATAGGCTCCTGAAGTTCAGGACCAACAGTTTTTGGCATGAAGGGGAAAGAAAAAGAATAAGTATTTATATAGAACCTACTATGTTGTGTGTCAGGCATTGCGCTAAGTATTTTTTTTTGGAAATGTCACCTTATTTGATCATTACAACAACTCTGTAACATAGTGGTATTGTTATTCCTATTTTACAATTGAGGAAACAAGCAAACAGAGGTTAAATTATATGCCCAGGGTCACACAGTTAGTATCTATCTGAGGATAGATTTGAACTCAAGTCTTCTGATTCCAGGCCCAGATTTCTATACATTACTGTGCCACCAACTGCCTTCCATTTAAGAATCATGGATCTTTCAGCAGCAACATGACTAAATTACTTGGATTTAATCATAAAAGCTAGTGAGCATAGCATAAAGAGAACTGCAATTTAGGACAGAAAGACCTGGGCCCAAGTCCTATCCGTGGACACATACATACTGTGTTATTCTGGCCAAGCACATGACACTTCGTTCAGTCTCAATCATTCAGGGAATGACTGAACAAATGAATTTAATGGAATACTATCATGCAGGAAGAAATGTTAAAGGGGATGAATTCTGAGCAACCTGGAAAGACTTGTATGAAATAATTCAGAATGAAGTTAGCAAAATCTGGAAAACAGGTTATACAATAACAATAACACTGTACAGACAAACAGCTTAGAAAGACTTTGATAAATACAATGACCTATATGTGATTCCATACTACTGATCATGAAGCATACTGCATAGCTCCTGACACTACGGCAATGGATTCAAATTGCAGAATAAGAGCTATATATTTGAAAATGGAGTTTCAAGAATCTTTCTTGCTTGACTTTTATTTCCCACCCCCACTGAGGTGGTTGATGTGAGGATAAAAATATAATTTTTGTTAATTAAAATAATCATTAAAAAAGAAAGTCTATGTGACAAAGCAGGAAAATTATAAATGCTGGAGAGAATGTGGGAACATTGGAACATTAATGATTTGTTGGGGGAGTTATGAACTGATCCTATCATTCTGGAGAGCAATTTGGAATTATGTCTAAAGGGCTATGGAAATGTGCATACCCTTTGACTGAGCAATACAACTTCTAGGTGTGTATCCCAAAGAGATCATAAAAATGGGAAGGAGACCCACATATACACAAATATTTATAGTGGCTCTTTTTGTGGTGCCAATGAATTGGAAATTTAGGGGATGCTCATCAGTTGGAGAATGTCTGAACAGGTTGTAGTATATGAATGTAGTAAAATGCTGTTGTGCTATGGGAAATGATGAGTAGGCAGACTTCAGAGACACCTGGAAAGATTTAAATGAACTGATGCTGAGTGAAATGTGCAGAGCCAGGAGAACATTGTACACAGTAATAACCACAATGTGCAATGACTAACTTTGATAAATATCTCTTTTTAGCAGTGCAAGGATCTAAGACAACTCCACGGCAATCACGGTAGGAAAAGTTTTCCATATCCAGAGAAAGAACTGTGGAATCTGAATACAGATTGAAGCATATTATTTCCTCTCTCTTTTTTTTTTTTTTTGGTTTCTTTTTTCTCATTAGTTCTAATATTTCTTTACAATATGACTAATGGGAAAATGGGTTCAATATGAGTGTATATGTAGAGCATATATTAGATTGCACACCAGGTGGGGGTATAAAGCCATGCATGAGCAGCTTTCCAGAGGACTGCTGCTGTGAACAGGTTTCAAGGTTCTGATTACATAGTATAATGAGCTTTTTATTTATTCAATAACAAATCAGACCAAAACATCAAAATATAGCATTCACCATGTCACAACTCAACAACTTATCACTAAAATGGCCACATAGTTTTCACCAAAATGGTCACATAATTTTAAACAATGTACACCATTTAGTCAATCACAAAATCCTCAATTTAATCACAAAGTACAAAAGTCAAAGTTCTCTACCCCTAGGACACAGTAAATCATAATTTTCTAGTCAGTACACAGTATCCAAGTGAAGCCTTCTTTCAGTTTGACTCGAGGTTGGCTCTCAGCTTCCATAGTTCCTCTTCCATAGTCCCAGCTCCGTCTCTCACCTGGGTTCAAAGGCAGGCAGCTCCCAGTTCCTTGTCCAGCTCCTTGTCCAGTTCTTCATCCAGTTCCCATTCCATATTGAAGTTCACAGTGTCTAATATACCTCAAATTCTTCACAGTTCCTGTTTCTGGGAAGACAAAGCTTGACAGAGCAACAATAATATTTATGCACATTGCCAGGCACCATCATCAATTCACTATCTGCCTGAGAAATCAACTCATACCCACCAACAAGGTCTGATAACACAAATCATCAACATTGAAATCAACACAGACCCCACAAACAAGGTCCAAGAGCTCAGCACAAATCATCAATATAGAAATCAACAAAGACCCACAAACAAGGTCCTAGGGGTCAATATAAATCATCAGTAAAATCCCAGGATGTCAGGGTAGCAAGGTGGCACAGTGAGTAAGAGTGCCAGCCCCAGAGTTGGGACAACCCGGGATTGGATGTGGCCTCAGAAAATGAGCACCCACACATAAATAATGACTGGCCATGTAACCTTGAGCAAGTTACTTAACCCTAATTGCTTTAAAAAAAAATCCCAGGATCTCCAAAATACTCCTCCAGGACTTCTGTAAACAAAAATCCAGAAACTTCTCTTTCAGGGCTTTGAGTAAGATCCCAGGACTTCTGTACAAAGTATCACAAACATACATCAACAGAGACAAAGCAGACAGAGTGCCATTTACCACAAGTTTTCTCCCTCTTGTGTCTGCCACCCCAAGAGTCCTCTTCTCAGTTTTGCTGTCTCTAGCCTGGAAATTCTCCTTATAAATGGTCATTATCTCCTCCCCTTCCTGTTGCAGGACTTCATGAGTTCTAGGGTTCACAAGTTGTGCTTTTCAAATGTCCTCTTTCTTAACAAGAAGATACAAAGCTCAAAATAAACTTGAACTGTAACAAGGTTTTAATTCTATAGCCGAAACAAGTTGTGAACTACTTCTGTGCTTGCCATTACAAAGGGAAGGGGAGAGATGGGGAGAAGATTTGGAACTCTAAACTCTTATGGAAATAAATGTTGAAAACTAAACATAAATGAATGCATTTTAAAAAAGAAAGTATCTAAACTGCAGAATAGGAGTTAGTAAATCTTGATACAGACTGATTCATCACAGGGAATTCACTATAACAATGGAATCTCTTCTCCAGTGTTTTCTCCCTCTTCAAAGAAAGTCACAGCATGCTCAACAACATTAATTCTTTCCTCCCAAAATGAGAGCAATGGCAGGAGAAAAAAGAAAAGAGTATGAAAAATTAAAATCCCAGGAAATTTCAAGGGTGTCTGAAAAGTGTTTGGGCGTGGTACTTAAGATGGCCCAGTACACTCTCTCTTCCTATCCATGACCTGTATCTGTGGTGGTTCCACAAAGGAAGGAGAAAGGGAGAGAAAGACAGCTGAAGTGAGAAAGACAGAAGGGTGCATGTGTGTGTTTGTGTGTATGTGTGTGTGTTGGGGGGGGTGTGGGTGTATGTGTAGGAAGAAAGAGACATTGTGAGAGAGAGAGAGAGAGAGAGATGGAGGGAAAGAGGGAGGGAGAGAGAGAGGAGAGATTCACATTTCAAATTTCTAATCTTAAGTAACAGAAGTATCAGGTTAGATAATGGCCTTGAGGTCTGTGTGTTAAAATGTTTTACAAAAAAGGGCAAAGTAGTGCCATATTATTAATGCAAAGGCACACTGCACTATCCCAGACAAATAAATGGCACCACAGAAGATATTTAGAGGCTGTTATAGATAGGACAATTTTGATTTAGTGAGGTTTCTCACTAAGCTGTCTAGAATAAAATTAAAGATTATTATGCTATATAGCACAAATACGCCATATGATAATGTTCTATAATTTTCTGTATATAGTAGATAATCTGCATATAATATAAAATATTGAAGCTACTATAAGGGTAAACATTATTATGAAGTATACATTTTTCTTTTAACAAAATGTCAAATGAAAATGGGGGTGCATTTATAAAATTTCTCAAAGAATAAATTTATCCATAAATAGATATGACATATCTATGTATGCTTATACATATATGTGTATGCTATATGTATGTGATGCTTGTAGGTGTGTATATATGTATGTATAGATATAGATATAGATGCATATATGGAGATACAGAGAGAATGCTATAATTAGATAGCCAAAACATATAAAAGATTAGATTTATATAATTAAAAGCAACCAATTCCATCTTTAGGAATAGCTATGTAAACATTTATGTTGTTATTACGATTATTGCTATATTTGTCGTCATCCGTAGTTATTAACTTTTTTCTGTTAATACTGCCAATCTAGTGTGGGGGCCAAAATGATCTCAAGAGTATTAAGATCTCAAAAACACAAAGAGAAAAAAGATCTCAGACATCAGTTTGCCCCCAAAAATGATGAAGAGAGCATCAATAGTTTCTAAACTATATGGCCACTTTTCTGATGATATAAATTATATGAAAAGTATTTATATCCATTGGTAACATCTTAATGTCTTATTTGAAGAGAATAGGCAGACTTTTAGAAGAAGCATTCCAGCATAGATCCTATCTTTATGATCATACAACTGACTAAGAAGATAAAGAGAATTCAAGATATTTCTCAATGCTCAATGTTTTTCTTATTGACTGTGAACAACAACAAACAAAACCCATAATAACATATGAAAAAATTCAATTACGTAGACCAAATTCTACATTAAAGTTTTTCCTTTTCTCTAATTAATATGTTAAAAGTAGAAAGCTTATTGAAAGATGCAAAAAATAGCAGAAGAAAATAGCATATAGAATGTCATAAAAGAAATGTCTGACAAAGAAGGTGATGGCTCAGTAACTTAATAAAAGAAAGAGATATCCATTGGATGACCCATATGCTCCATTGCTATCTTTGTGGTGAAAATAGAATGCAAAGAATGTCTCAAACACACTGGGCAGACCCCTGCGGTAACCTTTACCCACTAGCTCTGCCCCTTTTTGTTGGTGGCAATTCTTAATGTATTAGTGTTTGTGTCTGGTTTTTGTGTGTTTGTCCAATTACAGGCTCTTTGCTCCATCCTCCTTCTCCAAGGACAAAATTCTGCCCTTTTCTTTTCATTGCTACCTTCCATGAAAACAACCTCACCAATATAGTCTGAATTTGTAGTTCTTTATACATAAGCAGAGGTGACAAACAAAGAGGAAATATACACCAAGATAATCACTGATCTAGGCTATAGGCAAATACACAAACCCTAAGGTTTTAAAGAGACACTTTCCATGCTTGGATTCAAAATTCTCTGTCAATTATTTCCACAGGAAGCTAAAAGGCAATCTTCAAGTCTGCTTTTCTTATTACAAAATGTTCTGGGATCTCTTTGACTATTGAGCTGGGAGACTCAGGTCCTAAGGTGTGTCAGCTCCTTCCTGTCTCTTTTGCAAGGGCAACCTTTGTAAAGTAGGCTTAATCTGGATTCTCCTCAATCTAATGAGATCTTTCAGTGGTTGGTTGCTCTGTGATGACTGCCACCCACTTGTAGGTATCTTTGGCTTGTCTCACTTGTCTGCTTCTGCTCAGGATTGATAGATACCTCACTAGGAAGTAGGTTTTCCTGCTTTGTTTTGTTTATCATAAGAAAGTGGCTTCTTGAACTGAACTATGCTCTCTGCTTGCCAAAGGTCATCTTGTCTTTAACTCTCTCTTTTCTGGATAAAATCCATACTGGAATAACATTCTAGGTCTTTTTTGGCTATTTCTCCTCTCCAAGACTTCTCCTCTTTTGCATTTTAGCAGTCACAGCCTTGACCTTCCACCTTTATATTTCTATGAAGTTTTATGGGTTAGACCTAGGGTCAAAGATTCATCATAGGAGCATAGCTATATGATACACATCCCCTCCCCATAACATTGGTTTGAAGAGATGTCTGTCTGAAAGAACAATGAACACTTTCAAAGTGTAATTTATTTTTTTAAGTAAGTATTTCGGGGTGGCTAGGTGATGCAGTGAATAGAGCACCGGCCCTGGAGTCAGGAGTCCCTGAGTTCAAATTTGGCCTCAGACACTTAACACAAAAACTAGCTGTGTGACCTTGGGCAAGTCACGTAACACCAATTGCCCTCCAAAAAGCAAAAAAAAAAGTAAGTATTTCTTAGGCACTGACTGTACTTTAAGGTTAGAATAAAAAAATCTAGTGCATCAGAGAAGAAGGCAATTTCCCTGTTCTCAAGAAGCTTGTAGTCTAGTGAAATTTATTGCAAGGATTCTGATTCATGGTAGATTAATAGGAATTATTCTTTATCATACCTTAAAATTAGATCTGAATAATTAAGCTTTGTTTCCTATAATACTCTTTTAAAATACAACTTTCCTCACATCTTTCCCAATCTCATTTTAGTTTCAAGTGCTCTAACCTCCATTGATGATCTCTAATTTTTCCTGTTTATATCTTTTGTTGATAGTTGTTTTCATGCCTCCCCCCCCCCACACACATTAAACCATGAGTTCCATGAGGTAGTAACTGCCTTTTGCCTTTCTTTGCATCCTTAGTCCTTTACACAGTGCCTGGAACATGGTAGGTGCTTAAAAATATTTGTTGACTGACTAATCCTTTGAGTGAAACAGTATTAAGAATGGTTTGTTTCTAATTTTATATTAAAGTCAATAGATCACTCAATAATCAAACAGGTGAGGAAACAGAGATTATGTACCTCATTTATGATAAAAATGATCCCCACTGACAGTTAATATTGCTTAAAATAAATATAAATAGCAGTTTCAGAATTGTCAACTTCACATACACACGAGTGTGTGTGCGTGTGCACGTGTGCACATACCAACTAGGATTAAATCACTCCTCTTTCTAATCTTTCTTTCTCTAGATAAATTATTTTTATACTTAGCATATTTTACTTCATTAGGTAGAGATTAGGACATACTTTCAGGTCTTCTGTCCTCTTGTGTGTTAATCAATGTTAGCTCATTAAATTATCATACCTAAAACACACCTATCTACTCACCGTCACCAATAAGCCCCCATTTTTTAACAGCCAGAGTTTTGCTTAGAATATGCATTCAATTTGGGAAAGGATTTATCACAAGGTAAATAGCCATGGCTTTGGTTTAGCCAGTTGTTTTGAAATTTATAACTTCTTGTATTTTTTTTATTCCTTGAATGAATATAAAGTATGTACCCAATAGAATGATCATGACCTTATGTCCAGAGAAAAAAGTTGTAACTACATTATTCATTTACACTAATGAGATTCCTATGCCAAAAACCTTTTCATGTCAGAATGAAGCTATTATCTCACAGCATTACTGTGTGCTGATTCATCAATTATACAATGCCCAATGCCATTTGCAATTGGGGAAGATCCCCAGGTAAAATATTTCCACTCAATTGAACCTCTCTTATCATTATCTTCCCATACTGGCATTCTCTTTTTTTTCCTGTTACTGAAATACAAGGGAATCCAATTATAAGTTTAAATTCATGGATCACTGAACACCTGCTTTAAACACAATACTTCCAAATGCTTACATGTCCAAGTCTGTGGCTCACTCAGGATGCTAACTTTTGGTTTCAATGTTCATTGTATAATATATTTCCAACAAATATCAAAATATAGTTCAGGATTTTTTTTGGATATTCAAAACAGATTTTGAATATTACATTTGCAACTCAATAGAAATAACAAATGAGAGGAGGTTATTTGTTTTAAAAAAGCTAGAAGATAAGAGTTTCCTACTCTTATTTTATTTTTATCTCTCTACAAAAGCAAAAAAAAAAAAATACCAAAAAACAAAAACAAAAAAACAACTTCAGAAACAGGATGCTATCTCTCCTGGGAAAAGAAACCCCAGGTAAGTATGAATGGCTAAGATAATACCTGAAATAGATTATTTCAAGTCATTAGAACTAGATGGTCTTGGTTTCAACTATCACCACTGAAAGAAAATCCTTGAAAAACCAATAAAAAGGTGGACTTAAAATTGTAACACATGAAGGCAAAATTGATATCAGAAGTATAGCTGAGACTTTGTGAGATATGATCTGTAACTAGAATGTAGCTGACAGTCATTATCATTATACCTCAGCCAAATTAAAATAATGGATAAAGAGGGTCAAAGAATATCAAGAATATACCAAGAAAATATATTCAAAACCAAGAAAAGCAATGACTAGAGAAGTGTGGTAGGGAAAATTTAAGTGAGGAAAAATGTAAGGGGAAAATGAAATATGTCAAAGAAGCATGCTACAGATTATTTGATCAGAAATACAAAATTAAGAAGCCTGGCATCAAGTCCTGATATAATAGTAATGATGGATTTCTATTATTCAGATATCTATGGGAGTTACCTACTGTAAAAGAGCAACTGACAAATCCTTAACTTGCCTTAATGCTACTTTCATCTTTTGAAAGATAAAAGAATCAATGAAGGGAGATTGCTATTCTAGATCTTAATTTTAGCAAGAATGGGGAACCTGTTGTGGACATATGAAAGAGAAGACCAACAACGTAAGAGGTGATCACCTCATTTTAGAATCTGAAATGGAAAATAAGTTAGATTTGGGGTGAACAGATTTAAAGAAAAAAGGGGTTTGTAGGAGTCCATGAACTAATATTCAGGAGGAGATTTGATTCCAGGAAATATGAGAAGGTCTCAGTAATGAAATTCTGAAGACACACAGAAAAAAACAACTTAATTGAAGAGGAAAGACACTTATGTGGATGCACAGGGAACTCAGCAACCATTTAGATTTTTTAAAATATGGGGAAGCAAGGTAAAATGGAATATGACTCAAAGTCATGGTATGTTCCAAAAGAATGTAACAAATACTATATCTCAGAATCATCTGAAGATGTCAAAGCATGTTGAGCACAAGTTATGTTTGTTTTTGTAAGATATTGGAGGAAGAGAAGGATCAGGTGAAGGATAAGTCACTTATAAGGTGGATAGAATGCTAAAGGTAGATGACAAATCTTAAGTCTTATTTTGCTTTGCCAGAGGGTATGAAATTTTGATGAAAAAAGATGAGGGTTTGGAGGGAGGGAGGAAGGAAGTCAAATGAGGAATAGAAACCTGAGGAAACAACAAGGGGGAAACTAGTTGTGTTTGATAAATGTAAGGCAACAGGACCAGAAGAATTATACTCCTGGGTATGGAAAAAAACTGGAAGGCACAATTATAAAGCTCTCAGTACTTGGAAGACTGTGGGCAATGGCAATATGGTACAAGACTGAAGAATAAAAGACAAGTGTATTTCCTGATTTTTGATGAAAGAAAATAGTGGAAAATACAAAATATGTATTATTGAGCTTAATAGTGTCAAAATTTTAGAACATATCATCAGATGACACCTCCTGCTAAAGAAAAAGCACATATCTATGCCTTTGAACACAGGAACATGGTAGGACAGGTTGTGAATCTTTTTGAATCAACTGTTTCTTTGCTATCAGGCCATTAACTTTGAAAAAAACAAGAAGAAAATTAACAACAAATTAGGATTGGTGGTAGGATAAATTGAAGAAGAAATTATAGCTTTCAATTTCTATAGTTCTAATGTGGCCCATAAAAAAGTACTGATCCTTTGAAAACTTGGAAACTGATAAAAGAAAAGACATCAGTGTGAGGTCTTATTATTTCCTGAAACAGTTTAACAGGCATAAAGCTTCATCACAATAAGGATGGTAAAGGAAACTAGGAACTTTTTCCAATCAGCAAATACTTTCTATCCTTATTACACAGAGAAATTGGGATACACTAATTTCAAGTAAGATGTAGGATGAAAGTGTAAACAGACAGAAGATCAAACTGAAAAAGGGAGCCAAGGGGTGGCTAAGTGGCACAGCGAATAGAGCACCAGCCCCGGAGTCAGGAGGACATGGCTTCGGCTCCGGCCTCAAACACAGCACAAAAAATAGCCATGTGACCTTGGGCAAGTCACTTAACCCCAATCGCCCTCCAAAAAATAAAAAGAAAAAAAAAAGAAAAAGGGAGCCAAGGAAACAAAATCTCAGTGGCTCCCTCCCTTGCTTACCCTGGCTTTTGAGGTCTTAGGAAGAGTCACTAGATTCAGCCCACAGCCAGGTATCACAGTAGACAGAGTGTTGTGGCTGGAATCAGGAAGTGAATAAAGATTTGTTTTGATTAAGTTCCTACTATGTGCCAGGGGATAAAAAGGCAAAAGGAAATCTCTGCCGTCAAGGAACTCACAATCAAATAAGAAGGCAATATACAATAATAATGCTAGCTAACATTTATATAGTAATTACAACATACCAGACACTGTGCTGTTTTGCAATTTTTATCTCATTTGGTCCTCACAACCACGTTGGGAAGTAGGTGCTATTATTATTTCTGTTTTACAGATGAAGAAATTGAGGCACATAGGTTAAATGAATTGTCCAGGGTCATATAGGTAGTAACTATCTGAAGCTGGATTTAAACTCAGGTCTTCATGATTCTAGACCCAGTATTCTCTCCATTGCACCACTTAGCTGTCAATATGTAGGAATATACAGTACTCAGGATAAAAGGGAAAATAATGCCTACATACAGGACAAATAAGAAATAAACAGAAAGAAAGTACTAGAATCAAAAGGAATTTGGTAGGGCTTCTTGCCAAAGGTGGGACCTTATCTGAGTCTATAAGGAAACTGGGAAAGCCAGGAGGTAGAGATAAAGAAGATCATTCTGCTCATGAGGGATAGCCATTAAAAATGCCCTGAATATGGAGTGTCCTGTGAGAAGAACTACAAGGAGGCGAATGCACTGGATAGAAGAGTATCTGTTTGGGGTGGGGGTGGTGGCATATAAGGTGTAAGAAGAATGGAAAAGTAAGGATCTAGGTTATGAAGGGTTTTAAATGCTAAACAGATTTTATATTTGATCCTAGAGGCCATGCTAAGCCACTGTAGTTTACTGAGTAAGTGGACGACATGATCAGACCTGCATCTCAGGAAAGTCACTCTGGTTGTGTAATGGAAGATAGACTGGAATGGGTGGAGAGCATCCAGGTTCATAGACCCACCATCAGGCTACTGAAGGAATCAAACCATGAACTGATGATGATCTGCACCAGGGTGGGGCAGTATTAGAAGAAAAAAGTGGGCATATTCAGGAGATACTGAGAAGTTGAAGTTGACAGTCCTTAACAACACATTGGTTACAGTGGGTAGGAGATAGCAAGAGTCGAGGATGACCCCTACATTGCAAGCATGAGGACTGGGACATGGTGGTCCCCTTAACAGTAATAGGGAAGTTTGGAAGAAGGGAAGGTTTAGGAAGACAAGAGAATACTTTTCTTTTTGGACATGTTGGGTCTAAGATGACTACAGGATGCATAGTTAAAAATGTCTGAAAGGCAGTTGGAAATTTGAGACTGCAGATCAGCTTTCATAGATGACTAACTGGATCCTTATTTTATTCTAATCAGTATTAATCAATCTGATATGATTCCATGGAGATAGGGATTACAAATTCTGTATACTAGGCCCCAAAGCTGTGAATTGCAGATTGTAAATTCACTTGCTCAATCTTAGGAAGCTAACTAGGTTGCCTCCACTCTTGATTTTCTTTCTTATGATGACCAAGCCAAGCATGGTGGAGTTGATTCAATTACATGGCAAGTCTTCCTGCTATTTTTATTGCCCTGCCATTCCTCTATTGCACAACATGGGGAGAGGACTATGAGCACTAAATCAACAAATGGTCCTGGTTGCCAGCCTGTGACCTAACTTTCTACCGGCTCATAAGTGTGGTCATCAGGACCTCTTAAAAGGTCATGATAGGTCTGTCAAGGTCTGCTCATTAGTCTGTTTCACAGGCAATGGGATACTTTATTTTGTGTAGCCTCTCCTGGAGAGTCAAGGGAAGGTATATCAACCAATGAGATTCTGTATTTTCAGTTTGTTTCATCTATCTGGGTATCACGAACTATAAAACTAAGACCCTGGAGGAAGGAGGCCTCTCAGTCACTTAGCCTTCATTTGCCTCAGTGTCTTCAATTATAAAAATGGGGATAATAGCACCTACCTCTCAGAGCTGGTATGAGGGTTAAGTGAGATAATATTGCCAAAGTGCCTGTAATATAGTAAGTATTTAATGGATGTTTGTTTCCTTCTTCAGGATTGTCTGATCTACCATGCCTGTTTTTGTTTTTTGTTTTTTGTTTTTTTTTATTTAAGCTTATTTTTATCCAATTTTCAAGCATTTAGTTTTTCTCTGCCCTACATGTAGACCCATTAGAAAAAAATTAAAAGATAATCAAAATTTTTCTAACAAATAAGAGTAATAAAGTAAAACAAATTATCATCCTGGCCATGTCCAAAAATACGTGTCTCATCACTACACTTGTTTGTGAGTAATTTGTCCATTTCTTAACTATTAGAACAAGTGAGAACTGAACTTCTGTTTTTGGTTTTATTTTTCTTTCTCTGTAGCTTGAGGGCTTGAGTTGGGACTTGAACAAGGGGTAGTGTTTAGGAAGCGTAAGGTGGCTACAGTGATATATGTGCTTCTGCTTACTTTTAACCTTTTACTTAAATGTTTTCTAAAGTAACTTCTTTGATAAAGGGGGTTTATTGAAGAATATACAAAGGACAAGTAGGAAGGTAAAAGGTAAGAACATGTACCTAAGCCAAGTAATTTGATCAGTGTTCTCAGAGGTGTACTAATACTCCCTAGATCATGGGCTACTGTTAAATGTTTACAATTTTGAGTTTATTCTGCATTATTAACATTTTCTTCATCACTTTAGTAAATCTATATAATCAACAAACCGACAAACAAGTCTAGATGTGTATTATTTGCTAATTCCCAAAGTATAAATACACTGAAAATTTAACAATTGGCTCTCACTAGATAGTTTGGACTAGATGCAGCACACCCTTGCCCCTAGATGATCATTTGAACCAAGAATGATTTGTCAAGGTACAAGGTGATTGGCAAGTAGTTATTCTGAATAATTTAGTGAGAATAGTCATGAGGCTCATAGCAAACCCTTTTTTGTGCTCTTATAATTTTTAGAAGAATTTGATTCAGTAGAGAAACATGTTTCCTTAAAGGTTGACATGCAATGTTTCTACTATGTGTCCATTAAAATCATACAAGATTTTGTGATAGGCATAAGACCACCAAAGATTACTTCATTTAATGGTCTTTTGATTAGAGCATAAAATAGGGACGTGCATTTACTCCACAGGGGTTTGCAGCTGTCATGAAAAATGTCCTGGTCTATTACAGCTCCAGATCTTTGAACCTACAAGGCCAAGATACTCTTTAGGTAGCTAGATGACACAGCTGATAGATCCGAAGTCAAGGAGACAAGAATTTGTATCAAATTCAACAAAGATTTATCAGGTTTTAATTTGGTAAACACATAGTTTACTTACTTTTTATCCTCATGAAATCATGTTTATGTAGCACATCATGGTAATATGGTGGTGAAGTAGGTTATATAAGTATCATTATCTTTATTTTACAAATATGAAAAATGAGACTAGACCAAGGTAAGCAATTTACCTAAGGGCACGCAACTAGTATATGACAAAGATAGGAAAATTAGAAGCATAACTAGGAAGAGAATGGGCCAGAGTCCATAACCTAAGCCCATATCCAAATTAGAGTTCCCAGAAAGAAATTACCAATGGAATAAGGGACCAGCAGAGTGAAAATGTAGTTGGGTCATGATGGCAATGTCAAGAGAGCCAAAAACAGAGCAAGGAGGGAATAAAGTATAACTGATCAATGAAAGAAAGGACCCACAGAAATGGAGTTGGCAGGCAAATGAGGCATGTTGCCTAAGTCAAAAGAATGAGGGAGGGTTGGCCTGGGGTTTTCACCCAGATGGAAGTTCCAGAAAGAACTTACCAATGTGAGAAGGGACACACAGGGGTAGAAACATGAGATAATACAAATACGGTGGCTAAATCCAGAGAATCAAACACCTGGCAATCTCTTCACCTGAGAATAGGTAAAAATCAATGATAATGGATGACTGTAGGATATACCAGCACACAAACCCTCTATGCAGTCCTATAAATTGATCTATTGAATACTGGCCTAAAGCTTTGTCAATAACAGGTCAATGGCAAGGAGAAGGAAGCAGATTTCTAAAGTAGAATGCTAAAAAGATGTGGTCTGAACTTTGTGCTGTTGATCCTTTATATCAATGGCTTTTTGAGGGCACAATTACCATGAATATCAAATTTGCAGATAAGACTCAGAAAAAAAGGATAGCTAAGATGTATAATATACAAGGAATAAAACAAAAGTCTTATAAAAATTAAGCTGAAATCAGGAAACTTAAATATGATGTAATCTGAAACCTTCATTATAAAAATGGAGGGCCTAAGGCCTAGAAAGTTTCAGTAATTTGCCCACTTTTGCACAGTGAGTTAGAATCAGAAGCAGAATTAGAGCTGAGGTCTCTGGACTTATGTGTTTGATGCCCTTTCCAAAACACTAATTCATGCTGATGGAAAGTGTTCAAGATACTTTGAATTTTAATAGGATACGTTACAATTTTTTTTTTCAAAATGTCATTGAAGCAGCAAATTTGAGACAAAATGTGCTCTTTTCACATCTGATTGCTTGAGAAAATCTGGAGAGAGATCAGTTGACAACTCTTTTTTTGCTTTTTTTTTTTGGAGGGACAATTGGGGTTGACATGCCCAAGGTCACACAGCTAGTAAGATAACTCTTTTTTTCTTTCTTTCTTTTTTTTTTTTTAAGCAATTGGGGTTAAGTAATTTGCTCAAGGTTACACAGCTGGTCATTATTTATGTGTGGGTGCTCATTTTCTGAGGCCGGTTTCGATCTTGGGTCATCCCAACTCCGAGGCCGACACTCTTACTCACTGGGCCACCTAGCTGCCCCGTAAGATAACTCTTAAAAGGAAACCATGTTTGGTTCCAACCCTGTCTCAAAAACAAAGCAAAAACAAAAAAGAACAAAAACCTGTGGTCCATGAACTTTGAAACATATCTTAACTGCATTTCAAAATGATTTCATCACTTTGCTATCTTAAGTATTTTATGAGATTAAAAACGTTATACTGAGAAGTCCATTGCCTTTACCAAACAGTAAAAGGGGCCCAAAACATGCAAAAAGTTTAAGAATCCCTGCATTACAATATAAGTTTCATGGAATCAGGGACTGTTTAGCTTTTATCTTTTGCCCCAGTGATCAGAGCACTGCCTGGGCCATACTAAGTATTTAATAGGTCTTTATTAGCCAGAGGTCAACTTGGGCAAAAATGATCATAACTTATTGACAGCTAAAAGTATGCTAAACTATAGTATCTGTGAATTCAATCAAGGTTAAAATAAGATACTTTGATTTTAACTGGTCAATCATGGACATCATTTTTCCAAATCTTTTGTTTTGTTTCATTTTCCCTCCATTAGGTGATGTTTGATATGTTAAAATATTGTTTGTAAACTAATTTCAGTAAGGAGAATCTGACCAGAAAGACAATTTTGGTATTAAACCCAGGATTTCCAAAACATGTTTATTAATTAAGTAGGTCAAAAATCCTTTCCTTCTTAAGGAAGCCATGATTTCATCAATGGAGTCACTTTCTCCCATGATGAAGATGGTAATACTTTGATATTTACCGATCCTGAACAATTTTAAACTTTCACCAAGTACCCACCTATTGAGCTGGGAACATGGATGCCTGACCCAAATGAATATATATGAATAAAATGGACTTGAGAACACTTGAAAGGAAATGTGTAAAATATGTGTAGGATACATTGAATTCCGTACATATTTACTGAATGTGTTATCCGTGGTGATAAGTGCTAGGGATACAATGATAAGTATGGCACATGGTATGTTCTCAAAGAATTTAGCATAGATTGCGGGTGAGTGGATATTAAAATATATAAAAATAACCATGATCAAGAAATTTTGTAATAACATTCAAATAAAGAAGGGATGAACTTTGAATGCATGTTTTTGTTTTTTTTTTTACTTTTGATGTTTCTTTTTTCACAACTGTGCCTAATATGAAATGTTTAACAGGATAGCACATTTAAAACCTCTATCAACTTGCCTACCATTTTCAGAAGAGGAGAGGGGAGAGATGGAGGGAGAAAATTTGAAACTCAAAATTTTATAAAAATAAAGCTAAAAATTGTCTTGACATATAAGTGGGAAAAATAAAATGCTATTAAAAAAGAAAAGAGTTGGGGCGGCTAGGTGGAGCAGTGAGTAGAGCGTTGGCCTTGGAGTCAGAAGGACCTGAGTTCGGATCCGGCCTCACACACTTAAGGCACACACAAACAAAACCTACCTGTGTGACCTTGGGCAAGTTACTTAACCCCAATTGACCTCCAAAAAAAAAAAGAGAGACAAGAGTGATAAGTGCAAACATATAATAAATTGACCATTTTTATGAAATTATGAAATGTGTACTTGGCACACCTGGTTTTTTGGATACTTGCTGGAAAAGAAAACAATAGTAGGGGGAAATGGGACTATAATCACATTTTAATGGTGCATAAAGAATATTAAGGGAAATGGTATAGAAACACAGAGACAAATAGCAAAAGAGATACAGATGGCATAGAGACAGTGGATAGGGTGGTAGAGGAAGCCAGGAAAAGTGGGATGATGAGGAGGGGAAGAAAAACAAATAATCTGTCATATAACCATGGATTAAAGTTAAAATATTTGGAAGCATGGACCTGATGGAAATCAAAAAGCACTTGGAGAGGAGCACAGGATGGGGGTTTGGAGTAGGAATTTGAGCTCTCATTTTTATGGGTTTTTTTTGGAGAACAGATTAATTCTTAACTGTGTTATCTTGGGGTGAGTTAACTAATATATACTAATCATCTCAAAGTTTACATTTAAACTTAATAAATCTATGTAATCTCAGTTATCATCACTATTTGTTGCTCTTCTGGTCTTCTGGAATTTATATGATGTTCATATGTTATAGGACCAAGAGGCTCTTATAGGAAAGTCTAGATGGCTAAAACTGATTAGGCACATATTACCAGGATGTGATTTTTCGTTAATATATAATGGAATTTGTAAATTATGCCCCTTTGGCATTTGGGAAACTTTGTAAATGACTTATAGGTTTCTCTTTGCAATCTTATTTCTTGCTATTGTCACTTTATGTTGGCAACTTGTAAACTTATCTATACTGACTAGAAGTGGAGCGGGAGTGGTCAGGAGAACCAGAACAAGCTACAATTTTAGCATATAAAAATTCAGGCAAAATTCACCTCTGAATTTAAGTGTTTGTATATAATGTAGGACTATTTGTTAAAATTTGTCATGTTTAAAAATGTATCTGTGAGTCATCCCTAAATTGTGATGTCCCCTTCTTGCACTAATAGAGATGAACTCCCATTCAAGGATACTTTGTACATAGAAATACTAGTTTTGCCCCATTTTATGTAAGATACTGCTAGCCCATGTAGATTCATGAGACTTAAAATGGATCATCAGGAAAATTTCAGCATGACAAGACTTTCAATTCAAAAAAACTATAATACCATTAACCTGTGATTTAAAGCCAATAAAAATAGTGGCTCTTATACTCAGGTGAACATCTTATTATAGGGCTGATCAGTATGTTCTTGATTTTCTGTTACCTTAAGGAAAATGATAACATGTATCTTTTACATTAATCCCTTCTTTAACCCCACCTCACCCTTGTAAAATAAAATAAAACAGATCTAATTATCTACTAAATTATGTTGGTACTTGAGTATAAATAATTGAGAATTATTTTAAAAATAAACATATTTAGGAGACAATATATATCAAGAGGAAAAATAGCATGAAAATCAAATGAATCTATTTCTACGTGGTTCATGATTGCACTACTCTTAAGAAAATATCACCACCAAACATGAAACTATTAGTTTTACAAACTACAGGACATTTTGATAATTCCTAAGAGGAAATTGTGACTTTAGAATTACCAAATATTTTTTTAATGTTATTTGGGTGGGAGTGAGTTCAGAAAATAATGATAGACATTTTAAGAAAAACAGAGTTGCCTGATCTGAGTGAGAGGAAGAGGGAGGGAAGTCAGGAGGGTAAGGGGGTGGTAATTTTAATTACATTAACTTAAATTAAATGGAAAGGTATTTTCACTCCATGAGGTATGTTACATTTATCATTGATTACCTTGAATTTCATATCATAGTCCATTGTGGGTTTTGTTTGTTTGTTTGTTTTCTTTTTTTTTTTTTTTTTAAAGCAATTGGGGTTAAGTAACTTGCTCAAGGTTACACGGCTAGTCATTTGATTTATGCGTGGGTGCTCATTTTCTGAGGCCGGATCTGATCTCGGGTCGTCCAAACTCCGAGGCCGGCGCTCTTACTCACTGCGCCACCTAGCCGCCCCTTTAGGGCAATTGGGGTTAAGTAACTTGCCCAAGGTTACACGGCTAGGTTTTTTTGTTCGTATGGATTAAGTGTCAGAGGCCGGCTCCGAACTCAGGGCCTTCTGATTCCAGGGCCGGCGCTCTATTCACTGCGCCACCTAGCCGCCCCTGTTTGTTTGTTTTCTAATGATTATTTGAAGTATGTAGAAGCTGCTCTCATAGGAATTATCTTTTTTTTAATATTATGGGAACAGTCAAAGAAGAGATATTTTCTGATTTTTAATTTTAAAAACTAAGGAAATATAATGGGAGTAACTTCATTAGGGACAACATTAAGTGCATAATTTGTCATTTTGGGGTGATTTTTGTTCAGTGTTTTCTCTCTTATTTTTTTTTCCAAATGTTTTATTAACTTCTGGTTTATATCATTCATTTCCATCAGATTTTGAGATACAGTTTTTTCCCATTTTTTCCCTACATGCACCCCAGAATAGCTGTCCCACAATTTATCTGCTCACCCCATCTGCTCTTTCCCATATCTTCTCCCATGTGGCCTTTGACTTTTTTCAGTAGGGCAAGGTGAAACTCTATGCCCCAATGCCTGTATACCTTATTTCCCAATTATATGTAAAGTAGTATTAATTATAGTACTTATATGTTTTTAAACATTTGATTTTAAAATTTGAATTCCAGATTCATTCCTTTCCTTTCTTGTCACCCACCCTTACTGGGAAGATAAACAATTCAGTATATGTTGTACATGTGTAGCTATGCAAAACATTACCATAGTAGATATATTGTAAAAGACTGACTATATTTCCCTCCCTCCTATCCAACGTCCCACTTGGTCTATTCCCTACTTTGATCCTGTCCCTTTTCACAAGTGGGTGCTCCCAACTTCCCTCCCCCCCTTCCCTCCCACCTTCCCTTCCATTATCCCCCCGGTCATCCCCTTCCCCCCTACTTTCCTGTAGGGTGAGATATCCTATTTAGTACGTATGTCATTCTCTCCCTGAGCCAAATTCAATGAGAATACGGTTTTGCCTTTTTGCCTTACTGTTCTTCCCCTCCCTTATGACCATTTTCCCTTGCCTCTTCTATATGAGATAGTTTACCCCAGTCTGTCTCTCCCCATCTCCTCTTGTTATACTCCTCTCTCATCTCTTAATTTCACCTTTTAAGTATCATCCTTTCTTATTAAATTCTACCTGTGCCCTCTCTCTATGTATACCTGTAAACATATATATATATATATACACTCTATGTATACCTGTAAATATATATATACACACACAGTCACATATGTGTTCATATGCCCATATACCCTTCTTCAACTATTTTCAGACTGAGAAAAGTTTAATCAGTTACAGTTATTGTATTTCCATGTAGGAATGTAAACAGTTCAACTTTGGTAAGTTCATGATGATTTCTTTTCCCTGTTTACCTTCTCAAGCATCTCTTATTTCTTGTATCTGAATGTCAAATTTTCTATTCAACTCTGGTTTTTCATCAAGAATGCTTGAAAGTCCTCTGTTCCACTGAATGACCATATTTTCCCCTGAAACATGATACTCAGCTTTGCTGGGTAGGTGATTCCTGGTTTTATTCCCAGCTCCTTTGCCTTCTGGAATATCATATTCCAAGCTCTTCAATCCCTCCATGTAGAAGCTGCTAGATCCTAGGCTATCCTGATTGTTTTTCCACTGTATTCAGATTATTTCTTCCTGGCTGCTTGTAACATTCTGGAACCTGGCTATAATATTCCTCGAAGTTTTCTTTTTGGGATCTTTTCCTGGAGTTGATTGGTGGATTCTTTCAACCTCTATTTTGCCCTCTGGTTCTAAAACATCAGGGCAATTTTCCTTGAGAATTTCTTGAAGGATGGTTTCTAGGTTCTTTCTTTGATCATGGTTTTCAGGTAGTTCAATAATTTTTACATTATCCTTCTTGGATCTATTTTCCAGGTCAATGGTTTTTCCCATGAGATATTTCACATTGCCTTCTATTCTTTCATTTGTTTGGATCTGCTTAACAGCATCTTGATTTCTCATAAAGTCACTAGCTTCCATTTGCTCCAGTCTAATTCTGAAGGAATGATTCTCCTCAATTATTGGAGTAGATAAGTAAAAATGTGTGTGTGTGTGTGTGTGTGTGTGTGTGTGTGTGTGTGTGCATTCAATTGGGAGTGGGGAGAAGTAATGACAAACAGAAGATACTGAAGTGCGAGTTGGGTTTCCATACTGCTAGCTCCTACACAAGGCCTCTCACAAGGCCCCTCAGGGGGCCCCAGGAACCTAGAGTAAAGATATGATCATTGTGAAACCTCACCCTGCACCTGCCTTGTAAGCAAGATGTAACTAAAAGAAAATTCTGCCCCATTGGCTTGTAGCACCCCCTTAGTTTACATCCCTATGTAGCAACAGTTGCCTTGCTGACCACTGTTTGTTTCAGGAAGTACTTTTTATTGTATAAAAGCTTGCTGGACAGACTGCTCAGGGCTGCCTTCCCTTCTGGGAGACAGCTGCCTGCTTAATAAATAATCACTCTTAAATTCTGATTGCCTTACTGTCCTGTATTTGCCTCAATTGTCCATTACATTGGAGATTCCACCGAGATAGCCTTTGGCTCTGTGACTGATGGCTGGACCAGATCCCTGGGAGGGCTGGGAGTCTATTCATTTCTTGGGGTCAGTCGCTGAGATGATGTTCCTCAGCCCCAGGACTGAGCAGACTTTTCCCATGGACCTGGAGTTCATTCCTTTCTATTGCTCATTTGGCTCCAAACAAGTACACCTGGTTTTGTATTGGTGCGTACTCCTGTAAAGTAAGAAAAAGGTCACCTGGTAAGATAAATGCAGGGTGGCCATGCTGGACAGCGCTATAGCACCGGCTCTGCCTCTGTGCTGGGACAATGCTGGAGTGCCCCTGGTGCCAGAAATGGCAGGTTCTGT
Organism: Gymnobelideus leadbeateri; assembly: GCA_011680675.1. Lineage (NCBI taxonomy): Eukaryota > Metazoa > Chordata > Mammalia > Diprotodontia > Petauridae > Gymnobelideus > Gymnobelideus leadbeateri. The sequence goes on from WOXC01003574.1 coordinate 683,194, forward strand.
TTGTTTGTTCTCTGTGTCTACTGTCTGTGTCCTAATTTCATTTTGTCTTGTCTTTCTGTTTTACCCTGCCCCCATGAGTCGACTGCAATCAGGCACCCAAGGAGGAGAGACCCCCTGTCCAGTATTTTCCTATGGAGGGGAGAACCAGCCCCGGTAGGAATTCTGGAAAGGCTTGAGTGACTGTGGCTACCACTTTAGTCCCAGCAGGTCCAAGCTCCAGTGCAGATAGTAGCATGATCTCCCTCTTTGTCATTCTGAGTGGCTAATGAGGTAGTAAGGAAAACCTTTCTCTCTTTTGTCTTTCTGAGTCTCCACAACTCCTTAACCAAAAGTCCCACCCTCTTCAGGTCTGGGAAGTAAACCAGAAAACCACCCAAGAGATATCAGGAGAATCTAGTTGATTGGGAAACAGCCTTCTATACTTTGTTAATTTGAAATTGAATTCCCCTGCCAGTCCCTGCCCACTGTGCCATGGCCTCAGAGCTCTGCTGCTGATCACCCCAGCCTTCCCTTTTCCTCCCCCTTTCTCTTTCCACCAGCCTGGTCCTGGGCTGGACCAGGATGCTTTCCTTCCCTCTAGGCTATCCCCACCCTCCTCTCCACCTCTCAGGCTTCCCAGGCCTTACCCGCCCCCCTCCCTCCCACACACAAATAGTGCTCCCCAGCTCCTTAAAGGGGAAAGGACCTGGGGGAGGTGTGGGTGGGAACTACACTCACAGCTAGCTGCTTGGCTATGTTTTCAAACTGTCAAATCCCCTAGAAACTCTCACTATTAGGCAGATTATTCAGCCTGAGAAAAGAACTTATTTTAGTAACCTAAACTGCTAAAAAAAAGTTGCAAAAGATTAGAAGGATTTCAATCAATTGGCTTTTAGATTTCAGAAGGAAAGATGGTAAATGGAATTCCTTACATTTGTGAGATCTGATAAATCTTTATTGCTCCATGAGAATAAAAATAACTAACTGGCTCTAAGCTGTGATTGGTGAGGTTTGCTTAAGGTAAAAGGCCCTGCTTTTTTTCCTTCTATAGCAGGTTTCTATGATCAGAGCAAGTAGTCAGTAAAAGATGATCTCTAATATTGTTTTCATCTAGACTTAGAACATGTCCAGAAAGTTATGCAAATTACTTAAGATCATTTAAAAAAAGTTTTTAACTAACTTTTTTCATAAAAGTTTAGTAATCATTTATAAATCTTGAAATTGTTTTAAAAGAAGGGGAAATACTTTTAGAAGAAAATTTTTAATCAGAGTGAATACAGACCCAGCTCCCTATGAAAGAGATACAGATCTACCCAAATGATTTTGAGTCATAACTGTTTAAAGAGGGAATCATCAGGTGATTCAAGAGAAAAGAAAGATACCATTTTTAACACAGGTTAATTCAAACTGTCTTTAAAGTCTATTTATGAACAGCTAAACAAAGCAGATAAGAAGGTTTGGGACAAATGGGGTCCATCCAGTCCCTCCTGTTTCCAGATAATTGATAGTTTTAGAAGTCAGAAAGATTTGTAATTAACAGCACAATCAAATTTTAGATAGCCCTATCTGAAGGACAGTAGTCCATATTTATTTATTTGCTATTTAATAATTTGGGTAACCGCAAATTTTACTGTTTCTCTGAAGCCTTGATTAAAGGAGTCATCATTAAAGCTGATAATGGGATAACAGAGGCTGCAGGCAGTGAACTGTTCAAGGTGGATGTCTGTGCTTGGAAAAAGTCTGGGGACAATCTGGGACAGTGCCCAGATGGGATCTCTCTGACTTTATTTCCCAATTGTGCCTTTTCTTTCTGAAAAGGAAACATCCCACCTATTAATGCCTAAGCCTTGCTTTCAGTACCTGGTGACTATCTAAATGACCAGTAGAGATGACTCATGTTTGAAATCAAACAATGCTAAGGAAGTTTCCCTTCTGGCAAGGTTTATGACATTGTCCCTCCTTTTATTCTATAGCAAATTCACTGAGAAGTAATATTCAGGGCCAAATGAATGAATAAATATAGATATAACGTCCTTCAAAGAAAGAAGATGATTAATAATAAGGCAAAAAGTAATGAAATAGATGCCTGATTGACCAGGATAATGAAGTTTGGGGAGAGCAACAGGATCAGACTAGATGACATCTAGGACTTCATGATTTGAACATGTTTGGGAACAAGATCAGAGGTATGGATTTTTGGATTTTAGATTAGGTCAAAATTATCTGGTCACCTGTAAATCTGAAATGGAGAAGCAAAACTCCTTTTTTAAATTCTGTAACTACGAGACATCTGGGATTTAAAAGTGTTGCTTAAATGAAATGGGTATATTGTTGTAGCGGCAAGCACCCCAACATCCCCAGGGTGGCTGCCAACACAGGTTCTTAGATCTGCTTTTCAAAAAGAAAGCAACTCAAAATGGGTTAACAAGCTTACTTTAATCAAACATATATTACCTAGTTCAGGGGGAAAAGGTCAGCACCCCGAACTCCAGAGTATACAGACGGATCAAACAGACAGGCTTCCAAACTGTCCAACCATTATCATTATCAATATTAAAATCACAGTTACCAGAGAGGGAAGCATCAACATCTGGGTTTTCAAAGCCGGGTGGGGGGAGGGGGGGCTCTCAACGGCTGCCCAGAGTCTCATCTGGTCAAATCACACAACACTTCTCAAAGTGAGCCCCCAAAGCAAAGCCTGTCATCAGGGTTTATATAGCCCTCTCCTGGCTCAGAGAATGTAACACCCTTCTTGACCCACTGCCCAATCACACAGCATCAAGATGTGGTCATTCCTGAAAACCAAGCCTCCTACCATAGGCTCCATGTGACCACATTCAGCCTATTAGGGGGCAGAGCATATTTTCAAATTACAGAAGGTTCTCAGAGTCACTTAAGCCAATCAAAGGGCCTAGGGGCAGGGAAGATCTTCAAATCTGCATTTCCATTACAATTGTTTGTATATAAGTTTCCTTGGTTATCTTGGTGACATGTACCTGACTTACTGTAATTGTGATATTAATTGAGCCTAGCCCTGTGTGGCTAAGAAAACTGAATTATTTGTTTGAACCTAGTCTTGCATGGCTAGAAGAAGTGGATTTTTATATGTAAAACTGTGTTTCTGAGTAGTTGACTCTATTTCTCAGTCCTATGATATCTCTGATGATGCCTTGCTTAAGTCGCTCCAGGCTCTCTGGAACATCCAGGAAGCAGTTCATGCCATCTACCAAGCTGCTTCACAGAATCCCCTGAAACAGAAATCATGCCCACATCTAGGTGACCGCTGCTTCAGACCAGTGGACAGCTGAGGCAACCTGAGACTTGAAGTTGAAACTTAAGAGGCAGCCATGATTGTCTTTTTTCTTTGTCTTCTTACCCCTTGCTATTACCAGTAATCCCTATAGACCCCTGCTTGATTAATTGCTTATCCACATATGTTAGAAAATGGATTCAGGTGGTCAAACTTGGCCCCTTGGCCTCCGTTGAGTCCAAGTTCTAGCCATGTCCTTGAAAAGGGGGGACTAAAGTTCGAGTTGGGTTCCTATTGTGCTAGCTCCTACACAAGGCCTCTCACAAGGCCCCTCAGGGGGACCCAGGAACCGGGCGTAAAGGTATGACCATTGTGAAAACTCACCCTGCACCTGCCTTGTAACCAAGATATAACTAAAACAAATATCTGCCCCATTGTCTTGTAGCATCCCACCCCCCCCCCTCACCTTAGTTTACATCCCTAAGTAGCAACAGTTGCCTTGCTGACCACTGTTTGTTTCAGGAAGTACTTCTTATTGTATAAAAGCTTGCTGGACGGACTGCTCAGGGCTGCCTTCCCTTCTGGGAAACAGCCACTGACTTAATAAATAAGAACTCTTAAATTCTGATTGGCTTGCTGTTCTGTATTTGCCTCAATTGTCCATTACAATACTATAATATGCAGAAAATGTACAGTTTTTGTCCCACACCACCCTCCCCCACTACCATCATCAAAGAAGAACCTACAAAACGAAATAGACTTCAATGGTGGCAAGGGAGAGTATATTCAGGTATATGGAAGATTTTCTTTTCTTTCCATTACACAACAAGAAGAATGATTTGTTATTGGAATTTGCATGTGGAGTCACCACTCTGCAAAGATCATTAACAATAGAGTAAAGAGGCAAAGTGGCTTTAATGGCTTAGTGGTTGAACTGCTGCAAGGTAGTGACTGTATCAGATGACCTCTTACTGTACCTTCCAGGTCTGTGATTCTAGAGTTCCATGAAAGCTATTACTTTATATCCTAAAACATTACCTTAGGTATAATGAAATATAGGGAATGAAAGTAGAGTGAATTTGCATAGATAGCACTCACTGTCATTAAGAGTTAGGTGAATATTAAGTGATTGAAACTACTTGAAACAAAGTTGCTGTCTTTTAAAAGTATACTATATATGCACCATATATCCTTCAAATTACAGAAGTAGGTAATTCTATCCTTGAGTCCTGGAAATGTTCTTTTGTCCCAGAAAAAAAAAAAACCTTCAAAATGATATTTCAGCTTGTGATATATAGTATCTTTCTCCATTTACAAATCGTAAGAACTGAATGCCTCAGTTGCACTACTGTGTAGAAATTAGATACCGTGAAATTTTCAAGTAGAAGGAAAGACTGATTGATGGATACATGTGAGCATTATCTTTCCATAATGTTCATTCTTTCAGTTTTAGAAAAGTAGAATCATTTTAGCTCAGATATTGCTCTTCTCTTTACTTGTGGGGGAAATACTGGAATGGGAATTGTTCAAAAAATATAAAAATGGGTTAAAATATATTTAGTAAAGAACTATAACGTCACTTTGTCTGGAAAAGTCCTATTATCCTATGTTTATAGTAACTATCTGCTAAGCACCACAATGTTAGGGATGCTCTTATTTTGTCTCCTACTATGTGCAATCCTTTATATTATATTTAAAAGGCATTAAATATTTTAAATAAAATTAATCTCTTGGAATTTAATTTACACTTTGATTTATATTTTTACATATCTCTTGCTTGTAAGGTATTCCTTTGGGTTCTTTTATTTTCTTCTGAAGCCTCAATGCTTTATGATATAGTGTAAAATCACCATCCACCAACTGGAAATATGTGATTTATGCAATGTCAAATATTCAGAAATTGGTCAATATTGGGGTGATATAATGGGTTTTTCATTTTTTGTCTTTATGTTTAAGTGATGTTCAGACCTAATCACTATGAGCCTCTATATTTGTCACTAATAAAATTAGTCACAAAAATTTGTCACAAATAATTTGTCAATTCCTCTATATTTGTCACTAATAAATATATTAAGTAATACCATCTCCGTTTAACATCCACAATTCATATATATATATATATCTGGCTAGAAATGAAGTAACTATCATTTGGGTCTGATTCTTGAAACAGTTGTACCCTCAATTTATAGCTTTGTAATCTAAATACATCCTTTGGGCTTTCTGGTAAAATTGCTTGTGAAATGAAAATTCTTGCTGATAGCCCAACAGAAGCAATGAAATCTGAAAAAAAAAATGGAAATGAGAGAAGGGAAGATAAAAGGAGAAGAGAGGAATAGGAGAGAAGAGCAGACAAGAGAAAACACTGAGAGGCAGAGTCAAGGTGGCGGAGTAGAAACAACACTTCCACAGAGTTCCACACCACTCCAAATTTGTATAAAGGGGACTCTGAACAACCTCTGGAGCTACAGCACCCACAAAATGACACAGGGAAACTAACCTCCAGCTGAGAACAGCCCAGCAGCCAGGCAGGGAGCAGCTAAGACTGCTCTGGGAGCTGAGCCCAAGCCTGCATGAGTAGGAGGATTTAGCCCCAGGGTGGCCAGACCAGCAGCCAACTGGAGGGACTCCAGAATACCAGGAGCTGTGGCATTTCCAGAAATACCAACACATAGATGCCAAGAAAAAGTGAGAGGTCAGTGCCCTTTAGTGTTTGGGACTGGTTGGGAGAGAATGTTGGCCTCTTTCCCCTGGGGGCAAGAAGCCATTGAGGAGATGAGGCACAGTTGAACCTGCCATGGTGCAGCTTCAGCTCTTGGCCTGTGGACTGTATCGAGATCCAGCAATCAGTCTGGAGGGGGAGGGGGTAATCGCTCTTGCATTAACCTTCCTGGATCTGGATTGCTGTCTGGGGTGGAGGTCATGGGGTATGTGACCAGGTTGCTAGAGCATATCGAGGCTTCAGAAAGGACACCCAACTAATGCCTCCAGCAGCTGAGAAAACCCCAGTGTTTGGGATGAAGCTCCCCTGGCTGGTGGGAGAGTCCTACTGTGGCAACAAGCCCAACAGTAAAGTAATTGAGTGGCAACATGCTTAGGCAAAAGAAACAAAATAAACAAAAAAATTCAACATTGGGCTCCTATTTTGGGGGCAAAGAGGATCAGAGTATGGAACAGGAGGAGGACTGTGAGGTGAGAACTGCTGCACCAAAAGCCCCAAATGAAAATATGAGCTGGTTACAGGCCATAGAGGACCTTAAGAAGCAGATAAGAGAAGTGGAAGAAAAATTGGGAAGAGAGATGAGAACAATGCAAGAAAAGTATGAAATGAGAGTCAACAGCCTGACTGAGGAAAATAACACCTTAACATTCAGACCCAACTCAAATGGCAAAAGAGACTCAAAAAGGCAATGAGGAGAAGAATGCCTTAAAAAGCCAAATTTAACAGATGGAAAAAGAATCACAAAAGTTCACTGAGGAGAATCATTCCTTCAGAATTAGACTGGAGCAAATGGAATCTAGTGACATTATGAGAAATCAAGATGCTGTTAAGCAGATACAACCAAATGAAAGAATAGAAGGAAATGTGAAATATCTCATGGGAAAAACCACTGACCTGGAAAATAGATCCAGGAGAGATAACTTAATAATTATTGGACTACCTGAAAACCATGATGAAAGGAAAAACCTAGAAACCATCCTTCAAGAAATTCTCAAGGAAAATTGCCCTGATGTTTTAGACCCAGAGAGCAAAATAGAGGTTGAAAGAATCCAACAATCACCTCCTGAAAAAGATCCCAAAAAGAAAACTCCCTGGAATATTATAGCCAGGTTCCAGAATCCACAGATCAAGGAGAAAATATTACAAGCAGCCAGGAAGAAATAATCTGAATACAGTGGAAACACAATCAGGATAGTACAGGATCTGGCAGCTTCTATACTGAGGGATCGAAGGGCTTGAAATATGATATTCCAGAGGGCAAAGGAGCTGGGAATAAAACCAATAATCACCTACACAGCATAACTGAGTATCATGTTTCAGGGGAAAATATGGACATTCAGTGGAAAACGGACTTTCAAGCATTCTTGATGGAAAAACCAGAGTTTAATAGAAAATTTGACATTCAGATACAAGAAGTAAGAGATGCTTGAGAAGGTAAACAGGGAAAAGAAATCATCATTAACTTACCAAAGTTGAACTGTTTACATTCCTACACGGAAAAATGATAACTGTAAATAATGAAACTTCTCTCAGTATGAAAATAGTTGAAGAAATGTATACAGGCATGTGAATACATATGTGATTGCATATATATATATATATATGTGTGTGTGTGTGTGTGTGTGTGTGTGTGTGTTTACAGGTATACATAGATAGAGGGCACAGGTCAAATTTAATAGGAAGGGATGATACTTAAAAGGTGAAATTAAGAGGTGAGAGAGGAATATAACAAGAGGAGATGGGGAGAGAAAGAATGGTGTAAACTATCTCATATGGAAGAGGCAAGGGAAAATGCTTATAAGGGAGGGGAAGAACAGAAGGGAAAAAGGCAAAACCTTATTCTCATTGAATTTGTATCAGGGAGAGAATGACATACATACTAAACAGGATATCTCACCCTACAGGAGAGTAGGGGAGAAGGGAATGAGAGGGATGATGATGGAAGGGAGGGCTGGAGGAAGGTGGGGAGGGAAGTTGGAAGCACCCACTTGTGAAAAGGGACAGGATCAAAGTAGGGAATAGACAAAATGGGAGGTGGGATAGGAGGGAGGGAAGTATAGTTAGTCTTTTTTTTATACTTCTATGAAAGGCACATTTTATTTTTAAAAAACATATTTACAAGAATAAGGCTGCTGGCTTACTTATTGTGTTAGACTTCAACTCTTTTTGCTCTATTTTTTTTATTTAAACAAATGCTTTATTAACTTCTGTTTTACATCATTCATTTCTGCCAGATTTTGAGATACAATCATTTCCCCCCTCCCCCCCCCGTTTTTCCCCTATCCACCTTCCCAGAACAGCAGTCCTGCAAGATATCGCTTCCTCCAATCTGCTCTCTCCCCTATCCTCTCCCACACCCCCTTTGACCTCTCCATTAGAGGAAGGTGAATCTTTCTGTCCCAATGCCTGCACATCTTAATACCAGGTCCTTTGCCCTCTGGAATATCATATTCCATACCCTTTGTTCCCTCAGTGTATAAGCTGCCAGATCCTTTCCTATCTTGATTGCATTTCCACAGTATTAATATTGTTTCTTCCTGGCTGCTTGTAATATTCTCTCCTTGATCTGGGAATTCTGGAACCTGGCTAAAATATTCCTAGGAGTTTTCTTTTAGGGAAATATTTTCAGGAGGTGGTGGGTGAATTCTTTCAACCTCTATTTTACCCTCTGGTTCTAAATCATCAGGGCAATTTTCCTTGAGAATATCTTGAAGGATGATGTCTAGGTTCATTCTTTGATCATTGTTTTCATGTAATCCAGTGGTTTTTAAATTATCTCTCCTGGATATATTTTCCAGGTCAGTGGTTTTTCCTATGAGATATTTCACATTGCCTTCTATTCTTTCATTTGTTTGGATCTGTTTAACAGCATCTTGATTTCTCACAAAGTCACTAGATTCCCTTTGGTGCATTCTAAATTCGATGGAAAGATTCTGTTCAGTGAGCCTTTGAGATTCTTTTTCCATCTGGAAAATTTGGCTTTTTAAGGCATTCCTCTCCTCATTGCCTTTTTGAGCCTCTTTTGTTATTTGAGTTAGTCTTTTTTGTTTGTTTGTTTAGTTTTAAAATATAACATTCTTTTATTGTATTTTTATTTATTTTGTTAAATTGTTCCCAATTGTACTTTATTAAGCATCAATTATATGCCAGGTACAGTGTTAGGCAATTTAAAATTATCACACAGCAGCTCGTAGGTGGCACTGTGAATAGAGCACTGGCCCTAGAGTCAGGAGGACCAGAGTTCAAATTCAGGCTCAGACACCAGACACACTCACTAACCATGTGACTCTGGGCAAGTCACTCAACCCCAATTGCCCTCCAGAAAACAAAAAAAAATAATTATTATCACATTTGATCTTCCCAACAATCCTGTGAAGTAGGTACTACTAATATCCCCATTAAACAGATGAGGAAACTGAGGCAGATGGAGGCAAAATGACATGCTTAATAGAGTCACACAACTAGTAAGTGTCTTTCTTTCTGGTCTTTTTGGAGAGGGGAAGGTAGGGCAATTGGGGTTAAGTGACTTGCCCAAGGTCACACAGCTAGTTTTTTTTTTTTTTGTCAAGTGTCTGAGGTCAGATCTGAACTCAGTTCCTCCCTACTCCAGGATGGGAGTTCCACTCACTGTGCCACTTAACTGCCTCAACTAGTAAGTTTTTTTTTTCTTAATGCTTTTTTAACTTCTAGTTTACATCATTCATTTCCGTCAGATGTTGAGTTACAATTTTCCCCCATTTTTCTCCTACCCACCACGCCAGAATAACAGTCCCACAGGATATCCCCTCATCCAATCTGCTCTCTTTCATCTCTTCTCCCATACCCCCTTTGACTTTTCCAGTAGGGCGAGGTGAATCCCAGCGCCCTGATGCCTGAACATCTTATCTCCCAATTAATTATATGCAAAATATTATTAATCTTACTATTTATATATTTTTAAAATTTTGATTTTAAAAGGAAGATAAACAACTCAGTATGTTCTGTACATGTGTAACTATGCAAAACATTACCATAGTAGATATTTTGTAAAAGACTGACTATATTTACCTTCCTCCCATCCAACCTCCCACCAGGTCCACTCCCCACCTTGATTCTGTCCCTTTTCAAAACTGGGTGCTTCCAACTTCCCTCACCCCAGCCCACCCTACCCTCCATCACCTCCCCCGATCCCCCTCCCTTCCATGCTCCTGTAAGGTGGGACACACTATTTAGTATGCATGTCATTCTCTCTCTGGTCCAAATTCAATGAGAATAAGGTTTTGCTTTTTTGCCTTGTGTTCCTCCCCTCCACTGCAACCACATTCCCCTGCATCCTCTACACAACACAGTTCACCCCATTATCCCTCCCCATTCCCCCTTACAATATTCCTCTTTCACCTCTTAACCTCCCCTTTTAACTATCATCCCTTCCTATTAAATTTGACCTGTGCCCTCTATCTATGTATGTATCTATGAAAATACACACTTACATATGTATTCATATGCCCATATACCCTTCTTCAACTATTTTCATGCTGAGAAAAGTTTCATCAGTTAGTGTTATCATTCTTCCCTGTAGGAATATAAATAGTTCAACTTTGATAAGTTCATAGTGATTTTGTTTCCCTGCTTACCTTCTCAAGCATCTCTTGCTTCTTATATCTGAATGTCAAATTCAAGAAATTCTCAAGGAAAATTGCCCTGATGTTTTAGACCCAGAGGGCAAAATAGAGGTCGAAAGAATCCACAGATCACCTCCTGAAAAAAGATCCCAAAAAGAAAAGTCCTAGGAATATTATAGCCATGTTCCAGAATTCCCAGATCAAGGAGAAAATACTGCAAGCAGCCAGAAAAAATCAATTTAAATATTGTGGAATCACAATCAGAATAGCACAGGACCTGCCAGCTTCTACACTGAGGGATTGAAGGGCATGGAATATGATATTCTGGAAGGGAAAGGACCTGGGATTAAAATCAAGAATCACCTACCCAGAAAAACTGAGTATCTTGTTTCAGGGAAAAGAAATCAAAAGGAACTTATCAAAGTTGAACTATTTATATATATACATGGAAAAACAATAACTGTGACTGATGAAACCTTTCTCAGTATGAAAATAATGGAAGAAGGGTATATGGGCATATGAATACATATGTGAATATGTGTATATATGTTTACAGGTATACATGGATAGAGGGCACAGCTTGAATTTGGTGGGAAGGGATGATACTTAAGGGGTGAAGTTATGAGGTGAGAGAATAAAGTGGCAAGAGGAGATGGGGAGAGACAGGGTAGGGTAAACTATCTCATGTAGAAGAAGCAAGGGGAAGTGGCTGCAGGGGAGGGGAAGAACAGGAAGGCAAAAAGACAAAACCATATTCTTATTGAATTTGACTCAGGGAGAGAATGACATATATACTAAATGGTATATCTCACCCTGCAGGAGAGTAGGGAGAGGGGGATGAGAGGGGGGGTGATGGAGGGGAGGGCATTCTGGGGGTAGGGGAGGTTGGAGGCACCCATTTTTGAGGAGGGACAGTATCAAAGTAAGGAATGGAACAGGTGGGGGGTGGGATGGATGGGAGGGAAATATAGTCAGTGTTTTACAAAATATCTACTATGGTAATGTTTTGCATAGCTATATATGTACAACATATACTGAAATGCTTATCTTCCCAGAGGAAGTGGGTAATAAGGGATGAAGGGAATGGATCTGGAATTTAAAGTTTTAAAATTAAATGTGTCAAATATATAAAAATACTATTATTAATACTATTATGCATGTAATTGGGAGATAAGATGTACAGGCATTTGGGCACAGAGATTCACCTTGTCCTAACAGAAAAGTTGAAGGGGGTATAGGAGAAGATATGGGAGAGAGCAGATTGGATGAGGGGATATCTTGTGAAACTGCTGTTCTGGGGTGGTGGGTAGGGGAAAATGGGGGAAAAATTGTAACTCAAAATCTGGTGGAAATGAATGATGTAAACCAGAAAAAAAAATAGCATCATGAAAAAAGTATGAAACTTGGCATGGTGCATCTCCACATCCAGGTGAATAGAGTCCGACTTTGATATAACATTTGCAGTAAAAAAAAAAAGGCCATTTAAAAGAGCAAGCAACAACAACAATAAATCCAAAACCCTTCACCATAATAAAGCTCTTACAGTGTCAAGGAAGACAAAACCTTAGAAGAAGACAACAATGTGAAAACAGCTACAAGTAAAGTCTCAAAGAAAAATGTTAGTTAAACACAAGGTCAGCAAGCATTTTTGGAAAACTTAAGAAAAAGAGGTAGGAGTGTTATAGGAAAAATGGGAAAAGAAATGCAAGAAAATTATGAAGAAAATTAACAGATTTGTTTATGAGGTCCAAAAAAAATACTGAAGAAAATAATCTTGAAAAATTATTGGCCTAATGGTAAAAGAGATACAAATATTCTCCGAAGAAAAGCATCTAAATAGTAGAATTCAATGGAAAAAGAGGTACAAAATCTCACTGAAGGGGACAATTCCTTAAAAATTAGAATTAGGTAAGTGGAAGCTAATGATTTTATGAAACTTCAAGAAACAATAGGCGCGGGGGGAGAAGATGGCGGCGTTGGGGGAACCTGTGAGGCTGGAACGGGATATTTGTAGAGCAATTGAATTATTAGAAAAACTACAAAGGAGTGGGGAAGTACCACCACAAAAACTTCAGGCTTTACAAAGAGTCCTTCAAAGTGAGTTCTGCAATGCTGTGAGAGAGGTATATGAACACGTTTATGAAACTGTGGATATCAGCAGTAGTCCTGAAGTGAGAGCTAATGCTACTGCCAAGGCTACTGTTGCTGCCTTTGCTGCCAGTGAAGGACATTCTCATCCTCGAGTTGTTGAATTACCAAAAACTGAAGAGGGACTTGGATTCAATATTATGGGAGGCAAAGAGCAAAACTCTCCTATCTACATTTCTCGGATCATTCCTGGTGGTATAGCTGATAGACACGGGGGACTGAAACGTGGGGATCAACTGCTGTCTGTTAATGGAGTGAGTGTTGAAGGAGAACACCATGAAAAAGCTGTGGAACTGCTAAAAGCAGCACAAGGAAAAGTGAAATTAGTCATGCGATATACACCTAAGGTCTTAGAAGAGATGGAGTCAAGGTTTGAAAAAATGAGATCAGCAAAACGCAGGCAACAGACTTAATGTACTGTATATATCCCATATTAATAAACTTTGTATTCCATTTTGCATTTAGCTAAAACAGTTTTACTTAGGACCTACTGAGGGCTGCACTGACTGGGATTGTATAAAAAATTTTCTCATAAAATACTATTTACCATTTTATAAACACCTGTTTTAACATCATTTATGGTTGCAGAGAAGCTTTCCCTTTTTTTCTGACAAGAAAAGTAAAAGGCAATGAGGGCAATTCTGTCCAGCTCTTTTTACAAACCTTTTTCAAATGCAGTTTTTGTCATAAGGTTGTTATAGACTTTTAAAAATGCTTTTTAAATATTAAAATGTACTTTTACATTCATAATTTAAAAAAAAAAGAAACAATAGAACAAAGTCAAAAGAATGAAAAAGGAAAAAAAAGGTGTGAAATATCTCATCAGGAAGGCAACTGATGTTAGAGATAGATTGAAGAGAGATAATTTAAGAATCATTATACTACCAGAAATTTATGATAAAAAACCTAGAAATCATTTTTAAAGAACTTATAAAGAAAAGCTGCCCCCAATATCTTAGATTCAGAGGTTAAAATAGACATCTAAAGCCGCAACCAATCACTTTATGAAAGAGATCCCAAAATGAAAACTCCCAAGAATATTAAAGCCAAATTTCAGTGCTCTCAAATAAAGGAGAAAACATTGCAAACAGCCAGAAAGAAACTATTCAAATATCATGGAGTCACTGTCAGGATCACACAAGATTTTGCATCTTCCTCATTAAAGAACCAGAATGCTTGGAACATGATATTCCAGAGGGCAAAGTAGCTAGGATTACAAAAAAAATAAAAACCTAACCAGCAAAACTGAGTATAATACTCCAGGGGGAAAATGGCTATTTAATGAGATAGATGACTTCAAAGCATTCTTAAAGAAAAGAAGAGAGCTGAATAGAAAATGTGACATTAATGAGCAGCACCAAGATGGCAGAGTAAAAGCACAAACTTGGCATGGACTCCAGCCTCAACTATCTCCAATACCTGTAAAAAATAATGACTCTAAACAAATTTTATAGGTACAGAACACACAAAGAGATGGCAACAAATCTCCTGCTGAAGGCAGCCTTGGCAGGCCATCAGGAAATGTCTATCACAAGCATGCTGGGAGCTGAGTGCAGTCCCAAGTGAACATGGTCCCACCCCAGGGCAGCTGACTGGTGCTCAGACTAGCCAGAGCAGACTTCAGGAGAGTGATTCACCATGTGTGTATAGGTATACATAATCAGAGGGCACAGGATGGATTGAATATGAAGGGATAATATTTTTAAAATAAAATTAAGAGGTGAGGGAGGAATATATTGGGAGAAGGAGAAAGGGAGAGATAGATTAGGGTAAATTATCTCTTATAAAAAAGAAAAGAGAACACTGTTACAATAGAGGGGAAGAACAGGAAGGTGAAAGGAAATGAGTCAACCTTATTCTCATTGAATTTGGTTTAAGGTGGGAATAACATACACTTTCAATTGGGTATCTTACCCTACAGGAAAGTAGGCAAGAAGTGGATAAGGGGGGGGCGGTGATAGAAGGGAGAGCAGATTGGGGGAGAGGGTAGTTAGAGGCAAACGCTTTTGAAAAGGGACATGGTCAAAGTAGAAAATAGAATAAGTGGGGGATTGGAGAGGATGGAGGGAAATATTGTTAGTCTGTCACAATATAACTACTATGGAAATGTTTTGCCAAACTACACATGTACAACCTATGTTGAATTCTTTGTCTTCCTAGTGTGGGTGGGTGAGGAGGGAAGAAGGGAAAGACTCTGGAACTCAAAGTTTCAAAAAACAAATGGTAATGCATGTTACATACAACTGAGGAATAGGCACTGGGGTAGAGTATAGAAATCCATCTTGCCCTACTAGAAAGTTGGGGGGAGTGAGGGAAGGTATAAGTGAGAACAGATTTGGGGAAGGGATATTCAGTAGGTTTGCTATGCTGGGGTGGGGAGTAGAGGATAGATGAGGAGAAAAATTTGTAACTCAAAATCTTATGGAAATGAATGTTGAAAACCAAAAATAAATAAATTAAAAAAAAAGAAAATGTAACATTCAAACAGAAGACTCAAGAGAAGCATAAAAAAGCAAACACAAAAGAGTAATGAGACACCCAACGGACTTAAACAGTTTATATCTTTATATGTGAAGATTAGACAGTTAACTCCTAAGAACTTTATCATTATTAGCACAGGTAGAAGAAGTCTGAATAGACAGAAGTCACAGGTGAGGGGGACAGATAATCTCCCCCCAAAAAATGTAGAGATGAGAAAGAGGATTACACTGGGAGAAGGACAAAGAAAAGGATAGAATGGATAAATTTTTATCACATAAAGCAGGTATGCAAGAAAGAGCTTGTATAGTGGAGTTGGCTTATTAGGGGAGGGTGGTAGTGGACATTTCTTGAACCTAACTTTCATCAGAAATAGTTCAAAGAAAGGAACTATATGTGTAGGGGGAGGTTAAACTGGAAGCGACAAGCAAGACAGATTTTTGAGAAGGGACGAGATAAAAAGAGAAGGATAAACAGAGTAAAACAGGATGGAGGTAAATACAATAAGTGATCATAACTATGAAAATGAATGAATCAGCTAACCCACAGAAGGGAACTGAATAACAGAATGGATTGGAAACCAGAATTCAATGACATCTTGTGTACAATAGACACACTTGGGACAGAAAGAAACACCTGGAGTTAAAGGAAGGGTTGGGGTAGAATCTATTTTGCTTTTGTTGAAGTGAAGAAAGCAGGGATAGCAATCATGATCTCAGAGAAAACAAAATCAAAATTAGATATAAGTGGAAGAGGTACCAGGGAAACTATATTTTGCTAAAAGTTACCATGGGGGAAAAGATACCAAAGACAAAAAGGCAGGTAGGTGGCACAGTAGATAGAGTGTTGGGCTTGGAGTCAGGAAGACTCATGCCCCTGAGTTCAAATTTGACTTTGGACACTTACTAGTTATGTGAACCTGGGCAAATCACTTAACCCTCTTTGTCTAAGTTTCTTGTTTGTAAAAATGAACTGAAATATATCTACTATGGTCATGTTTTGCATAGTTATACATGTACAACACATACTGAATTGCTTATCTTCCCAGAGGGAGTGGGTGACAAGGGAGGAAGGGAATGGATCTGAAAATTGAAGTGTTAAAATTAAATGTTTCATAAGATGTCCAGGCATTGGGGCCCAGAGATTCACCTTGCCCTAATGGCAAAGTCGAAGGGGGTATGGGAGAAGATATGGGAGAGAGCAGATTGGATGAGGGGATATCTCATGGGACTGTTATTCTGGGGTGGTGGGTAGGGAAAAAATGGGGGAAAATGTAACTCATAATCTGGTGGAAATGAATGATGTAAACCAGAAGTTAATAAAGCATTTGTTTAATTAAAAAAAAAAATGAACTGAAGAAGGAAATGGCAACCACCTCCAGTATTTTTGCGAAGAAAATCCCAAATGGAGTCACAAAAAATCAAACACAACAAAACAACAACAACAAGCATAAATAGTGATTATATATATACATATATATATACATATATACATATATATATATATATATATATATTACAGAAAGTATCTCTGACAAAGGTCTCATTTCTCAAGTATGTAGGCAAATGAGTCAAATTTATAAAATAAACGCCATTCCCCTATTGATAAATGATCAAAGGACATGAACAGGCAGTTTTCAGAAGAAATCAAAACTATCTGTAGTCGTGTAAAAATATGCTCTAAATCACTATTAATTAGAGTAAGGAAAATTAAAATAGCTCTGAGGTAACACCTGACACCTATCAGAAATGACAAATATTGAATGGGATGAGGGAAAACAGGTACATCAATGAACTGTGGCTAGAATGTGAACTTATCTAACCATTCAGGAGAATAATCTGGAACTATGTTCAAAGGGTTACAAAACTATGATCCAGCAATACCACTACTAAGTCTGTACCCCATAAAGATAAAAGTAAAAGGACCCACATTAAAACAAACAAAAAAACAACAACAACAACAACAACAACAAAAACACACAGCAACTCTTTTTGTGGTAGCAAAAACTGGGAGTTGAAGGACTATTTGTGAAATGTGGAATGACTAAACAAGTTGTGTCATATAATTATGATAGAGTACTATTGTGCAAAAGAAATGATAAGAATGGCTTCAGAAAATTCATGGCAAGATATATATGAATTAATGTGAAGTGAATTGAAATTAACCAAAATATTACAATATACTGGAATAGCAATGTAATAATGACCAGTAATGAAAGGCTGGGCTACTCTGATCAAAGCACTGATCCAAGATAATTCTCAAGGACTCATGATGGAAAAATGCTATCCACCTCCAGACAAAGAGCTGATGAAATCTGAGTATATATTGAAATGCAATTTTCTCAGTTTTTGCTATTTTTTGTATGGCTAATACAGAAATATCTCTTTTTATTAATTTACATAAATAATATCATATTGTTTGCCTTTTCAGTGAGTGTAAAAATTACAGTATGGAGAGAAAATGTGGAACTCTGAATTAAAAAAATATTTAAAAAGTAATAATATTAAATATTTTAAAAAGAAAAAACTGACAGAAACAAATATTCAACTATATGTTGTTTAAAAGAAAGACACTTGAAAAAGGAGACATAAACAGAGTTAAATAAGGGGCTGATTCATAAGCTAATGTGCTTCAATTTTTAGATAAAAAGATAGAGATAGCAATTATGGTCTTAGACAAAGCAAAAGTAAAAATAGACCTCATTAAAAGGTATAAGCAGTGAACTTATAACTGGATAAAATTCACTATAGAATTTGTGAATAAATAAAAGATAAAGAGCTTTGTTAAATGAAAAATAGATTATTTTGATTGCATTATTTTTTTTAATTTATACAAAATAAAACCAAAGTAGTCAAGATAAGAAGGAAAGCAGACTATTGTGGGAAGGTATGTATAGACAGTTTTATGGATAAAGTTCTCATAATCTCAAATAAATAGAAAACTTTGTCAAATTTATGAGAATGTATCATTACCCAATTGATAAACAGACAAAGGAAATGAACAGACAGGATTTTTTTTATAAAAAAAAAAATTAAAGCTACATATAATCACAGTAAAATGCTCTAATTCATTATTGATTAGGGAAACACAAATTAAAATAACTGAAATATCCCCTCAAACCTATCAGATTGGCTAAAATGATAAAAGAAGAAAATAAAATTGGGTAGAATGGGTATGGGGAAAAAAATGGGACACTAATACACTGTAGGTGGTCCCATGAACTGATACAATGATTTTTGATAGCAATTTGGAATTATACCCAAAGTGTTAGTAAACTGTGTATACCTTTTGACTCAGAAATATGAATATTGGGTCTGTTTCCCAAGGTGATAAAGGATAAAAGGGAAAGAATACATATGTTCTAAATTATTTATAGAAACTCTTTTTGTGGTGGCAAAGAGCTGGAAGTTGGGGGGATGCCCATAACTTGTGGAATGGCTAAACAACTTATGATGATTGTGATAGAATGGTACTATCCTGCAAGAAAACAAAAAAGAAATTGATCTAGGAAAAAAAAAAACTGATGGAAAGACTTCCATGAAATAATGAAGAGTGAAATGAACAGAAAAGAAGTGAATGTTATGTGCAGTAACAGCAATATTATTCAAAGAATAACTGAATGATTGTTATTGTGAGTATTATAAATATTTGAATCAGCTATAAAGGAAGATGTTATCCACCTCCAGAGAAAGAACTTATGAATAGAAGTAGACCTAGAGTGGTGTAGCAGCAAGCACCCCAGCATCCCCAGGGTGGCTGCCAACACAGGTTCTTAAATCTGCAAGGATTTGGAAAGGAAAGCAAGGAAAGCCACTCAAAATGGATTAACAATCTTGCTTTAATCAATCAAACATATCATTTACCTTGTTCAGGGGGAAAAAGAACCCCGAACTTCAGAGTATACAGAGGTTACAAGAAGACAGAGGAACATTTCAAGCAGACAGGCCTCCAACTGTCTTAACATCACATACATCCATACCTAGTCATAGTTAGCAGAGAGGGAAGCATCAACATCTAGGTTTTCAAAGCCAGGGGCCTCTCAATGGCTGTCCAGAGTCTCATCTGGTCAAATCACACAACACTTTTCAAATTGAGCCCTAAAGCAAAGCCTCACATCAGGTTTTATATAGCCTTTTCCTAGCTTGGAGAATGTCACAACCCTCTTGACCCACTGCCCAATCATAAAATATTCACAAAAACCAAGCCTCCCACCACAGGCTCCAGGTGCACTGAAGCCTATCAAAGGGTCTAGGGAAGATCTTCAATTTACATTCCCATTACAAGTGGTTTTGTGTGAGATACAAGTGTGTGTATGTATGAATATGTGTATGTGTGTATGTGTGTGTGTGTTTGTGTGAAATGTTGGCCTTCTTTAATGTGAGGAGGGAGGGAATAAGGGAGACAGGTTAGAACTTAAAATGTAACAAAAATATTTTAAAAATAAAGTCAAAATTGATAAATGATTTAGACATGAAGGGTAATAAACAAATAAAGGAACATGGAAAAATTGCTGAGAATAGCTAAGTCATTCACATTTAATCATGTGATATTATTTCTGTTACTACATACAATGTTCTACTAGTTCTCTTCACTTCTCTTTGAGCAGAGTTCCAGATTGCTCTATAGAAAGATTGGAGAAGTTCACAACTGCACCAATAATAATATATTAGTGTCCAGTATACTCTTGATAGAGTCATGAACTGATCCAACCGTTCTAACGAGCAATTTGGAACTATGCTAAGGGTTATCAAGCTGTGTGTATTCATTGACCCAGAAACAATACTACCTAGGTCTGTATCCCAAAGTGGTGACACAAAAAGAAAGAGTACTTTTGTATACAAAAGTCTTTACAGTAGCTCTTTTTTGTCATGGCAAAATATTGGAAATTGAGGGGATGTCCATCAATTGGGGAATGGCTAAGAAATTGGAGAATATGACTGTGATGGATGACTTTGTGTTATTTGAAATAATAAGCAGGATGGATTCAGAAAAAAAAAAAACTGGGAAGATTTATATAAATTGATTCAAAATGAAGTGACCAGAACCAGGGGAACATTTCATGATGAAAATGCTATCTACCTCAAGAGAGAGAACTAATGAACTCTGAATACAGATTGAAGCATAACTTTTAAAAAACTTAATGTTTTATATGTGTTTTCTTTTGCAATGTGGCTAATATGATTTCACAAATATAACCAATATCAAATTGCTTGCCTTTTCAGCCTTTTCAAGTGGGGGGGGGGGGGGCTGTGACACAGAGGGAGAGAATTTGTTACTCAAACTTTTAAAAAATGTTAATTTTTACATATAATTGGGAAGTATTTAGAGAAATATATGAAACAATTAAAAACACTAGCATTTTATTGTGTGTGTGTGGGTACACATATACATATATGCTTTTATGGAAATAGAACAACATTCATAATAATGACAGTAGTATTTTCCACAAATAGATCTCTGATTTCTATATATACTTTTACTAGGTGAATACAGAGGCAAAAGAGATTCCTGCTCCCTGGAGACCTCAGGGAAGACTTCATGTTGTATATGATGTTTGACCGTGCTTTTGAACAGCATGTAGAAACTAAATAGATAGAGCTGAGAATGAAGCTCATTTCAGGTGAAGGCAGAAAAGTAAACCAAATACGGACATTTTACAATCAAGACATAGGAGAAGGATACTATGAATAAAGGACCTTACATACCCTCTTAAGACTATATTAAGTAATATGTATGTAGAGCTAGCAGGGGCTTAGTGGCCATTTAGGCTGACCTTCATTTTACAGGTGAAGAAACTGAGAACCAGGAAAAATGTAACTTGTCAACACCACAACAGTGTTTGTTGTGGTTGTTTTGCTTTCTGGAGGCGGGAAGGCAGGGCAATTGGACTTGCCCAAGGTCACACAGCTACTAAGTGTTAAGTATCTGAGTCTAGATTTGAACTCTGGTCTTGCTGACTCCAGGGCCAGAGTCACTCACTGTGCCACCTAGCCTCCCCATGGTGATTTTTTTTTTAAGTTGTTGTCCACTTGTATCTGACTCTTTGTGACCTCATTTTGGAATTTTCTTGGCAAAGATACTGGAGTCATTTGCTGTTTCCTTCTCCAGTTCATTTTATAGATGAGGAACTGAGGCAGGCAGCAGTTAGGTGATTTGTCTATCTTCACACAGATAGTAAATGTTTGAGGCCAGATTGAATTCTGGAAGGTGAGTCTTCCTGACTCTAGGCCCAGCACTCTATTCACTGTGCCATCTAGCTACCATATGGGAGTAAACCTGACTTTCTTAACTCCAAATTTATTCTTGCTACTGTATTACCATGCTTATATTTCCCTTTAGACTGGGGTACTCTTTTTTTTTTTTAAAGCAATTGGGGTTAAGTAACTTGCTCAAGGTTACACAGCTAGGTTTTTTGTTTGTGTGGATTAAGTGTCGGAGGCCGGCTCCGAACTCAGGTCCTTCTGACTCCAGGGCCGGCGCTCTATTCACTGCGCCACCTAGCCGCCCCTAGACTGGGGTACTCTTAATTGAAAATAATAATGTAAACATAATATAAGGCAGAGTACAGGGCAACATAAATCAATACTGAGGATTCTTCTTGGGTAAATGTGCCTCTAGTCACTGAGTATTTTTGAAGCCAGATTTTTAAACCTATGTGTAATAATTTGAGTCAAAGGCTAGAGTTTTCAGACACCATATTTCTCATTTTTGAAAAGCAAGACAACATTTTGCCATTTTCTGGTCTTGTGGTATTTTCATTATCTATAATCATTTATCTTACTAGCTAGTTCATTTGGGCTAAGGAAGTAAATTTCATAAAGAGAAATTTGGCACATTCTTACCTCCTTTGTTATCTTAGCTGTCAACTCCATCTTAACACTTTCCCCCTCTTATTTCCATTGCAAAGCTCATATTCCTTCACAGGAAAAAAAAAAACAAAAACAAAAATACAAACAAATGAACAAAAATAAAAAACCAAAAATGGAACCAATATAACATTTCAATAGTTTGTCCTTTTCTCTATTATCTTTGTCATTATCTTATTTTCTGAATGTATAGTAGCCCTATTCTTACTTTGATTTTATTCTTTTCCCTGATATAACTTCAAGAAAAAAAAATACTTGTTTTATCATTGCTTTACAAAATCTGATTATTTTGAACTCTGATACTCCAAACACTAACTTTCTATGAGTATGCTATTTTTAAATATTCATTCTTAGTTACTTGTTTTGCTGTCATCTTCTGTGTACATATGTTTGAAAAATCTAAATTGGTTAGTATCTTCACTAAAGTTGCCATTATTCTACCTCAGCAACCTGTCTCCCTCATACTCCTCTACTCCTGTAAATGGAAATCAAATTCAGTATGGAATTTCTGGATGATTCTCCTACCTTCAGAAGGATGCAGTTATCATTCAATGATATGCAGTAATCATTTAATAATCACTTATCATTAATCTCAGCCAAAAAGTTTTCACTAGATTTGCTCTGAAGAGAAAGAGAGACAGACAGTGACAGAGAGACAGAAAGGGAGAGATAAAGACATGGTCACAAAGAGAAGTTCAGTAATTCAATAAAAGAGAGACAGGGGCGTGGCTCTTGATAATGTCTGTTTAATTAAAACACCCTATCACTACTGTATCATGGCTCTGCTCAAGATTTGTTATCTATTTTTCATAACTCCTCATCTATTTCTTCCTTCTGTGCAGGTGGCCTGTAGTATATACATCAAAGACAACATTACTCCTTTGTTTTCTTTCCTTAAAGTCAACCAAATGCTCATTGTGATTATACATTTCTCCCTCTTCATACCAGTTACTAGATTTTTCAAATGAATATACCTTCTTAACATACAAGGTTACCCATCACCTCAAATGATATAATATTGCAAAAAGCACTTATCAGAGCACCTGGCACATGGAAAGTACTGTATCAATGTTTAATTCCCTACCCCACTATTACCTCCTCTCTTTTTCACGTATGTTATTTCTTATAAATAAGCTATGGCCATTTAGTCCTATATTCCAATCATGGATTACATCAGACCAACTTGATACAACTCAGGTAAAAACTCCATCTTTACTTTAAAACTTCTGGTTTCTAGTCTCTCTTGCATGTTGCCTAAATTTGGGTTATTTGTGCATAGGCATCTGTGACCATGTCTTTTACTATTACTTTCTTTTTTGAATTTTGTTTCAAAAAACTCAAATTATTTCAACTTTATAATTGACTCTATATTGCATTGATTTAATATTCTGTATCTGCTTAAATAGCATTTCTATATCATCTTTTCCCTTTGAGTTTAAAGATAAACCTGATCATAAGTCTCTGTAAGTGAAAGGAAAAAACTTATCTTCTATACCATTAGTTCTTGGATAAATACCAAGATATTTGGGTGTTGTTTTTAAGTCCTGAAGCTAGCTTTAAACTAGCTAGCTTTAAGAGATGCATTGTTCCTGAACTGTCATTGTACCATTAAGGAAAGCCATTATCTCCCTAATAAATCCTTCTGGGCTTTAGGAAGTCTGTTAATTCAGGCCCATTACAAGGTTTGCAATATGTAGATGGATTCCATAAATCAATCAGCATTCCTTAATGACAAAGGGAAACAGTCACCTAGGTTCTAGCCCTCTTCACTTGATGTATTCACCCTCATGATACCATCTACCCTGTAAGCAATCACATGGTTTTCCGCACCTATCCAACTTTGTTATGTGTCCTCTTGTTCTTCACTATACTACAGGAAGGTTAGTAAAGCCTACCTCATGGTTTCTGGTCATCAAAAGAGGTCATTGACCCAACTTATTGGTCATTGCTAACCTAACTAATAAATAGATCATTCTTAGGCCTTCGTCTCTCAGTTTACCTTAATTTTCAAACATAACAATATGCAGTGAAATTCAGGGTATCTTAAACATGTATTCTTCTTTCTTCATCTTAGTCATTTTCCATGGTCTCTAGCTTGGTATATATGGATACAAAGTTTTCTCCCTCCTCCTTCCTTTCATTCTAAAGTTCTTTTAATTGGATTTTCAAAATACTAGACATTATTACAAGCATTTTCTAAATACGCGCCATCCCAGGCAAAGTTTTTGTTATTCCCACACTTTAAGCCATGGTCCAAAAATCTAAATGCCATTTCCAGACATTATAGTTTTAGCTAACTCTTTACTTATTCAATTAATAATTTTCTTTTGCATCAATTGTCTTGAGCATATTCACTATGCATCTCTCACATGTACCCCTTTCTATCCTTTGTCACCACTTTAGTATAAATCTTTATCACCTCATACCTGAACTACTGTAATAGCTGGTTGGTCTGCCTGCCACAGGTCTCTATCCACTTCAAATCATTCTCCACTCAGCTGTCAAAGGGATCTTCCTAAAGCACATGTCTCTTTTCTACTCAATAAATTCCAGTAGCTCCTTATCACCTCTAGGATCACATATAAAGTACTCTGTTTTATATCCAAAGGCCATCTTAATCTACCTCCTACCTTTCTGATTATTTTATACCTTACATTTAAAGTAGCTGTCCCCCAGGCATGGAATGCTTCTTTTCCTTATCTGTGCCTCCTGGCTTCCCGAGATTCCTCAGAGTCACAGATAAAATTCTATCTTCTACAATAAGTCTTTCCTGATTCTCTTTAATTCTAGGTCCTTCTCTCTAGAATATCTCCAATTTATCTGATACATACTTTGCTGACAGAGTTGACTTTCATATTGTTTCTCCCATTAGCTTGTGAACTCCTTGAGAGGAGGGGCTATCTTTTGCTTTCTTTATATCTCTAGTGCTTAGAAGAGAGCCTAACATACAGCGTTAAATTAAAAAAAATTTTTTTGACTAATTGATTAGTTAAGAGTGAGGAAAAAGCCCTCAGTTGTTGTTGTTGTTGCTGTTGTTGTTGTTTCCCCTCATGACTTTGTAAAACTTGCCAATACTTTCTAGACTTTTACTGTCCAGTGTCATATGTGCCCCTGTGAATAACTAGAATCTCAAATAAGTATCCATTTTAAGAAGGCTTGTGAAGGTCTTATGTCTTGTATATATGCCCTAGGAAGACAACAGAACTTTATATTGCTGTTATTCAGGCTGAAAAATAACCCTGTTAGTAACCCTATGCACATTTTCACCATCACTACTGCTTACTTGTTTCGGTAATGCCTTCTGGGGCAACCAGGTCGCACAGTGAATAGATTACTGGCCTTGAGTTGGGAAGATTTGAGTTCAAATATGGCCTCAGACACTTACTAGTTATGTGACCACTGTTTGCTTCAGCTTCCTCATCTATAAAATGATTTGGGGAAGGAAATGATAACCACTCCAGCATCTTAGCCAGGAAAACTCCAAATGGTGTCACAAAGAGCGGGACATTATTGAAATGACCAAACAACTTATGCCTCCTGAATGATATCTCACCTAATAATCTCCATGGCTCCAGTTTTCTTTCTTTGAATGTCAAGAAGCAACATTTTCTTCGGACCATCCAGTCTCTTCCTCATTTGGAAGTACTTAATCAATAAATATATGTCTACTGAGTATGGCAACACCCACCATAAAGAGGTCAAGGCTACATGGAGCAGATTAATCCAGTCCAGATTAGACCAAATTTTAAGGTATTGGTCAGGTACCCAGGACTTCCTGGGCCATTCCTCAAATTTTAATCCATCTATTAACATTTATTAAGCACCTAGTATGTGCCAGGATCAGTGGTAAATGTCAGGAATACGAAAAGAGGCAAAAGACAGTCCCTGCCATAATGGAATCATAATTTTTCATACTAAACATTTCTATGCATGGGAAGGTCTTAGAAGGCTCTGCAGTTGCACCAGAGGTTAAATTATGGGAATTATCTGTATGCCTAGGGAGGAAATTAATATTTTTAGCAATCACCTTGCATAAAAGATTCAAATCTAATTTTCTCCATCCTAATCAGATCAAAGATAACAATGTAAGCATGATGAGATTTTTTTAAAAAGTTGAAATTATTCTAACTTAATATCATTATGTGTCTTGACTAAGCAATAAGGCAGTAAGCATAAGAAGAAAATCTCTGGAAGAAAATACAAAGACCCAAAAGTGCTTCTAGATTCTCTTAATAGAATCAGAGTGTTTTAGATTCAGAAAGGGTTTCACTGGTCATCTCTTCCCAAGTCACACTTTTTCAGGATCTTTTCTTTAACATATCAGAAAATAGCTTGTGCTTAGAGAATTCTAGTGACAGGGAACTCACCACTTCACCAGACAATCCATTCATTTTTTTTTCATGGCTTTAATGGTTAGGATTTTTTTTTTTCATGTTGCACCAAAAAGTATTTCTCTCAAATTTCCAACCATTAGGTCTGTTCTTACTATTTGGAACTACACAAAGTAAGAGTGATTACTTGTTCATTTAACATATTCAAGTATCTGAGCATGATAATCATATCTTCTCTTCCTGTCCTTCTCTTCCTCTAGCCTTCAGAGTAAAGATTTACATTATTTTCAACTGCTCATCATAAGGAATGTTTTTCATATTTTCCCTATCTTATTTATCTTTCTGTATTTGTTAATGCCCAGTTTGTTAATGGCCCTTACTCAAATTTGGCACCCAAGACAGAATAAAGTGTTCCAAAAGGGATATGATTGGGGTAGGACACAATGGGTGCTACTCTAAAGTCCACTGTTCCAGATATTATACTTTATTCCAATAAAACATAAACTTCTCAGGAACAGGTACCATTTATTTTTTCTCTTTATATCTTAAAACATAGCAAAATGGCCCACAGACATGGCCAGTACTTCAATTGTCTTCTGAAGTTGACATTTGTTGCTTCAGCTTAAAATCATGTTAGTTTCAGGGGGAGTCTTGTCACACTGTGGACACCAATTGAACTTGTAGTGCATTAAAGATCCAAAGGCAACTTCATTTGAACTGCTTCTAAATGGTTTCCCCATCACATGAAATATATTTTAATATTTTATAGGCAAAATTTTACATTTAATCCTAGTGAATTTTATCTTTTTAGTTTGGGCTCAGTGTTATCTTTTTGGATCACCATTCTTTGACACGGTATATTCCTTATTGCCCTCTCCTCCCCCTTGTTGTTTGTCTTCTGCAAATCTGGACAAAAATATCATTGATGTCTCTAATAATATGTTGATTGGTGTTATTGGACAAAGATGAAAATTAAATTCCCAAAGTGTTAAGTGGTTTTTTGAGAGCTTAAGAATGGTATGATTCTTATCTTTCTCCTTCTGTGCCTGTTCATAAAACTCTGCCACCAACACAGAAGAATCTAAAAGAAGCCTATTACATATAAGGAGCCTTGGGTTCTGGACTTACTTATGGGTTGCTGTACCAAAAAATAACAAACAACAACCACAACAAAATCATCACTGGGTAATCATCATTCTGATGATAAGCCTCTCTAAATTTGGACTTTTCCTTGAAAACCAGCCATATAGATTCTTTCCATTCCCATACTTACAGTTTGGTCAGTACTGTCCAATCCTGTGCTCCACTAGCTTAACATTTAACACTTTCATCTTGACCCTACAATGAGGCTCTGAAGGACTTCAGTAGAAGCCTTAAATCAGGGTATATATTGAATGACAAGTTATTGTGCTTCAAGCCTTCAGTCATTATAGTTGTGTCTGATTCACTGATCCCATTTGGAATTTTCTTGGCAGAAATAAGGGAATGTTGGCAGCTGGCACCCGGGAGTTTCTCTTCCTTTATCTCCGGTCCCCCACGGCCTCACACAATCGTGACCAGGCCGCTGCCAGAGCCGCTGCCACCTCCCATAGGGGGGCCGAGTCTGGGGCAGCCGAGGCCCGAGGGTCCATTGGCAAGAGGTTACAGCAGGAATTGATGATCCTGATGATGTCTGGAGACAAAAGAATTTCTGCCTTCCCGGAGTCAGACAATCTCTTCAAGTGAGTTGGGACCATTCATGGGGCAGCTGGGAAAGTATATGAATACTTAAGGTATAAGCTCTCCCTGGAATTCCCCAGTGGCTACCCCTATAATGCTCCCACTGTGAAATTTGTCACACATTGTTACCATCCTAATGTGGACACCCAAGGGAATATCTGTTTGGACAAGTGGTCAGCTCTGTATGATGTCAGGATCATCCTGCTATCTATCCAGAGCCTGCTGGGAGAACCCAACATTGACAACCCATTGAACACACATGCTGCTGAACTTTGGACAAATCCCACAGCCTTTAAAAAGTACCTGCTGGAAATCTATATGAAGCAAGTGACTAGCCAAGAGCCCTGACCCTGGCTGCCCAGACTACCTTCCTTCATCTTGTTTATGTGTATGTATGTTTGTCTATCTTTCCCCCTTCCTTATAACTTGTCTTCTTCTGTCTTCTGTAAAGAACTCTGTATCATAGACTGTTTTCCTTCTTTTTTTTCCTTAGGCTCTAATCCAGTGCTCAACATTAATGTATAAATAAATAAAATTTCATTTTTTTTCTAAAAAAAAAAAATAAAGAAATAGGGTAATGTTTTCCCATTGCTTTCTCTTGTAGTTCAAGCATCAAAGGAGTAAAATTCATTTTAAAAGGAACATTACAAAATATGTTCATTGGGAATTGGCATGCCTACATCAGGAAATCATTAGTCTAGTCCAAAAGAAACCCACTTACTTATCAAAAGATACTTTTTTTTTCTTTAAGGGAAAAATAGGACTTCCCAAGACATTGCTTTGATAAAATGTTTTATTTGGACTCAGAAAGGGAATTTTTCAAGAACACTTTTCCTGGAAGAAATGCTAATATTTTCCCGAGTTTGTTCTTATCCTGGCATGCTTCTTATCCTTATCCTGACATTGTCAATTGTGAGTCCCTGACTAACAAAGAGTTATCCATTATAAACGGGTCACATTTTTCAAGGCATAGAAAAACTAGAGCCCTGTAGGTCCTAGACTTAGGGGTCTTATATGAGAACAATTATAGGCAAGTATAAGGATAGTGGGAAAAGAACATATTGGTCATTTTTTTTATAAGTCTCAATCTGCAACCTGAGTATTATCTCTCTGTCAAGAGGTAGATAGCATGCTTCTTTATGGGTCTTCTGGACATAGGGTTGGTGGTTATTTTATTGATTAGAGTTCTTAAGCTTTTTTCAAAGTTCTTTGTCTTTACAGTGTTATTACTGCATAAATATTTCCCCTGGGTCTGCTCACTTACCTTTGTATCAGTTCATACAAGTCCTCCCAGGTTTCTTTCTATTAACCTATCCTATTTTGCTTTCTTTCTTTTTTTTCTTAATGGGGGGGGGGTGAAATATATTTTTGTTCACTGAAAAAATGAAAAAGAAAATACTATATAATTATAGATTTAGACATATAAAGGACTGTATACACCCTAAATTTTAGAGATTCCTCTCCCTTTTACTGTCAAGGGCAGGACTACCCTTCAACTCACCTAAGAACACAACTTCAGTGTCATTCTCAATCCCTCAATCTCATTCTCCACACATATCTAATTGAATGCTAAATCCTGTCATTTCTATCTCTATCAAATGATAATAGATATAGATAGATGAATAGATATAGGAATGGATATCTATGTAGGCATATATATGTATATACATACATATGAATATATATGCATATATATTACCATTACCATATGCATATATATTACCATTACAACATATGGTATGTAAATACTTGTGTGTGCCATATGTTGTAATGGTAATGGAATTTGAAGATCCCCTTGTATTGGCAAGCTAACCCAGAGCTAGTGAATCCCACAGTGGGATGGACTTGTTGATATGAAGAGAGTGGGCTAAATAGAGAAGAGCTGGTGCTATGTATAGGGAAAAGCCCAAATTGAGAGAGGTCAGAAGAATTTCTGGGAGCAGCTTCATGGAGAGAGAGAGAGAGAGAGAGAGAGAGAGAGAGAGAGAGAGAGAGAGAGAGGGAGAGAGAGAGAGAGAGAATAGAGCACTGGCTGTGGAGTCAGGAGGACCTAAGTTCAAATTTGGCCTCAGACACTTAACACAAAAAAACTAGTCATGTGACCTTGGGCAAGTCACTTAACCCCAATTGTCCTACCTTCCCCCCCTCCAAAAAAAATAAAATAATACTTATAATGTCTATGTTTCAGAATTCTTTTTTTTTTAAAGCAATTGGGGTTAAGTAACTTGCTCAAGGTTACATGGCTAGTCATTGTTTGTGCGTGGGTGCTCATTTTCTGAGGCTGGATCTGATCTCGGGTCATCCCAACTCCAAGGCCGGCGCTCTTACTCACTGCGCCACCCCTTTAGGGCAATTGGGATTAAGTAACTTGCCCGAGGTTACAAGGATAGGTTTTTGTTTGTGTGGATTAAGTGTCTGAGGCTGGCTCCAAACTCAGGTCCTTCTGACTCCAGGGCCGGCGCTCTATTCACTGCGCCACCTAGCCGCCCCTGTTTCAGAATTCTTATAAAGAAATCACTAAATAAATGAGTGCTTTAAAAAAATACATATATGAAATAATGGTTCAGAAACTTGCCCAAGATCACTTGGCTAGAAAGTTAGAGAAAAGAGCCTTGATTTAGAGTTACTGGCCTTTTAATGTGATTTTTGCCTCCTCCCCCATATTCTACTATACTTCTTTTAATTATGATAGTGCAATCTAAACTTCAAAGTAAATCCTACCATTTAAAAATGAATCCTTCCAATTTTGAAACAAGCATCTGAGGTAGATAAGGCTAATGAGGAAAGTGAGGTACTGAGAAGCTGTCTTGCCCAAGGTCAGACAGTTTCTTGGTATTCTGCCTTTCTCCTTATGTCTTTCTACTCCAAAAATAATACCTGGAATTTGTCTAGCACTTTACACTTTTCATGACACTAACATACATTATCTAAAATGAGTTGTCAGAAAAGGTAGAACTCTTTCTCAGAAAGAACTCTCTATAAATTAAATTTCCAATTGTTCGAAAGCAAAGGTAAAAGGAAACACAGGACATTTCAATGTGAAAGCACATCCTCCTGGGGATTTGGAGCTCATATGCTGTCAGATTGTACAGGGGAAGAGGTAAGTTCACTACTCACTGTCCACGATGAGGAAAATTCACATTTGAACTTGATCGTTACAAAGAAATCACTTGAAAAGGAGAGTATTTTAAAAAAGGAAATATGACCTTTTTATTTTAAAACTATTTAAGGACAATTGATCCCAAGAATTTAGAAGAGCACTGGACTTGGACTTAAGAACAACAGGTTTAAACTATCACCACTGATACTTCCTTGTCATGGGACCCTGTGAAATTGCTTATTCAATTGAAGACTCAGTTTTCTCATCTGTGTAATGCAAAGATAATACCTGTGAAACCTATCCCATGGGGGTATTGTGAGGATTGGCCTTAAAAAACAAACAAACAGGGGCTGCTAGATGGCACAGTAAATAGAGCACCAGCCCTGGAGTCAGGAGGACATGAGTTCCAATGGGACCTCAGACATTTAACATAAAAACTAGTTATGTGACCTTGGGCAAGTCACTTAACCCCAAATGCCCCTCCAGAAAGCAAAAAGCAAACAAACAAATTCATGTCAGGCCTTTGGTAGGCCTTACAGAGCACTATTTAAGTCAGCTATTATTATCAAGCTCTTCCCACACTGGATTGTATTTTGTAGAACACTGTGATGTCTACCTCTGTATAACTAAGGTTGAGAATTCCCAAAAAGGCAATGAAGAAAAAAAGATGGGACTAAAAATGTTGTGACACATTATAAAAGAAAAGGAATTTCACCAAAGAAACAATGGCGTTTAGGTACCAAAGGTATATTTGAAATGTGTATATGTGTGTTTAGTACCTTCATCATACAATGACACAAGTTAGGCACTTAACAAATTTTTTATTGAATGTATAATGGGTGGACAGATAACTGTACTACAAATATGCTATACAGTTATGCTTGCTTATGATGTTAAGGGGATATGAAGAAAGAATAAAAAAAGAATACTGGGTAGAATCTTCCAGGGAGTGGGGTGTGGGGTGAGGGTTATATGAAAAAATAGATAAAAGGCAAACAAGGTAGGTAGGTAAGGATTAGGATCCTTATCATTAGAGAGAAACCCCATGAAGATGAGATAAGAGAGCCATTGGATTTAGAAGAATTCCTATAATTCCTCCAAAAAAAATCTGGTGATCCAATACACTGGGCACCTTCTTGTTCTTGTAGTATCCCAGAATACTAAAGTACTACTAGCATTGTCTAACTCTCATGTTTCATTAATGTTATTTGACAAAATAACTCTTTTCTGGTCATACATATCCTTGATAATTTCCTATTTGATATGTATACACAAGTAGTTACTGATGAAAAATTACTGCCCATGACTTCACACCATTCCCTGCCCTCCCCTTCCGTTGCCTTTAGGTTCTTCATAATTTTAATAGTTTTAACATTGTGCTATTTCAGAATTCAGATCTACCCAGCACTATCAGCTAATAATTGATAGTTAAAAATAGCCTTGTGCTTTGTAAGGGCAGACTTCAGATCCTTGAAAGCCCTTTATAATTTCCAAAAGGCCACGCTGATTCTACCTCAGCTCCATAATGGGTCCAGCTCATTATCTATTAGGTCTAATCTAACAGATAAACTCTGAAAGGCCAACTCACCCAGATGTCAATGTAGTTGCATAGCATGCATCAGCAACACATGTATTTCATTCTCTTTTGTTTTCCGTTGCAGATATTAGAGTGGTCACTTTCACATTATTCTGAATTCACTGTAGTATTTATGGTTGCATTTATGGTTGATATAATATGTATTGAGTCATCTTCAAATAAGAATATTTGCAGAGCATTGGCAATGATAAGTTATTCCAAAACAACTCAAAAATTAGTTCAACAGTCACTTGGAACTATGCATTATACCTTGCATGAAATTTCATATGCTTTTATGGTTTACTGGAATAAATGATACAGGCATGAAAAAAGGAGAAATATATCAATGACCCCTTTATCTCTGCTAGTGCTTAGAAAAATATTTTCTTTGGATATACTATGTGTTGAATGAATGCTTGATAAATAGCAGAAAATATGAAATATATGTTTTATCCAACTAAGTATCTATATTTGTATAAACTGTATTAGAAATAAAGTAATTTACTAGGAATAACACTGGGCTTACAATTAGAAAACCATGATTGAGTCTTAAGGTATTTTATCATTCTCAGCCTCTGTTTTATCACCCCTAAAACAAAACCTCCAAAATTGTACCACCTATCTTTTTTTTTTTTTGGAGGGGGGAAGGTATGGCAATCGGGGTTAAGTTAATTGCCCAAGGTCACACAGCTAGTTTTTGTGTTAAGTGTCTGAGGCCATATTTGAACTCAGGTACTCCTGACTCCAGGTCCGGTGATCTTTTCACTGCGCCACCTAGCCACCCCTGTACCACCTATTTTAAAGTGTTTTTGTGACAAAATCCTTTATAGACCTTAAAGTTTGAGTAATTCATTCACCATTTATTAAGTACCTATTATGTGAAGAACACTATGGTAGGTCTGGGGAGATATGTAATATTTAGGTATGGCATAGACCTTGCCTTCATGGACTTTAGAGTCTAATGGGGGTAGGAGAGGATTATACTTACAGTATAATTAAGTTGGAGGGAGGGAATAAACACTGATATAACAGCTACTATGTGCCATTCATTGCTAACTGCTTTATAATGCCTAGATCCCACAGGGCAGGTTAGGTAGGAAGAATCTCCATCAGGGGCTTTTCCCCAACTTCATGAAGCTTTCTCCTTGCCTGTTCTGATTGGGCTTTGACCATCCCCCATTTCACACACACACACACACACACACACACACACACACACACACACACACACACATGGCCTGGCTTACATTGTTTGGATACATTGAGACTACAGATCTTCTGATAACATGGAAGACCACAAGGCCTTACATGTGATCTACTGCCACATCTGCCAGGATTCCAGGGCCACCCAACTTACTGGTCTATATGCACTAAGTACACAAGATCTTGCCACTCACCTCACAAGTGTACCATTAGACTTTTCAGACTTTGCTATTTACCCTTCAGCTACAACCTCCTATATATGTTGTCTTCCCCAGTTAGCACGACTACTTTGAGAATAGCAACTGTCTTGTTTCTCTCTATTTTTATCATCAGAGCTTAGTGCAATACATAGGAAAAAGTAAATACTTAATAAATGCTTTTTAAAAAAAAATCATATAAGTGGCAACTAAGAAGTGCAGTGGACAGTGCACAAGTCCTGGAATAAAGAGAACCTGAGTTCATATCTGGCTGGCCTCAGACACTTACTAGTTGTATGATCTGGGCAAGTCACTTAACCCTGATTGCCTCAAAAAAAGAAAAAAAAAACACAGCTGTATGGGAGCTGTATAACAAAGTGTCAAGTGAGTTAAGAGACATCGTGTAGAGAGTGTTGGATTTGGGAGGAAAATGACCTTGATTCAAATTCAACCCTTAATTTTACGTTCCATAACATTCTTAAAATCATTTCACCTCTCTAGTCCTCAGTTTCCTATAAAATGAAGGAATCAAACTAAATGACATTTGAAGTCCTTCATATCTCTAAATCCACTCAAAGAGAAAGATTATTACTGAACATTGGTAATAGAGACAGGTATATACAGGTGATTAATAAAATTTTAGGTCATTAAGTCATTTCAAAATAATATAAACATTTGTGTTATGAAAAAAATCACAAAAATAAGAAAACATTGAAATTAATTTTTTTACTGCAAAACTTGAACCTTCTAGAACATGAAAAAGAATTTAAAATACAATAAAAGTAGAAAAGGTAATACCACCTTGATTTGGTTGTGCTTATTTGACTTAAACAAAAATCTGGTTGTTATGAGATTTCCATAGAACTGAAAAGAACAATTCATCACAACCTTTCTGCGAGGAGATTGATCAATCCCAGAATTCTAATTTGACAGAGAAATGAAAAACAAAACAATACAAAACTATTGTTCTTCCTACCTTCAAAGTTTGGAATCTGTAAGCTTGGAAACTTTGTATGAAGTTAATGTTTTTGTAGAGGCACAACTACTAAAGTTTTTAAGACATGTTATGCTTTATGCCTTTTTTTATATGTAATTTTAAGCAGGAAATAGGACCAATCATATCTTCTTTGCAAGGATATTGGAACAAGAGATCACTGCATTAGTTCACTGTCATATTTATTAGCCTAGAAGAAATCAAGGTGGTGGGGGGAGCAACTGGAAGAATATGTATAGTAAGCAATTTATTTAATCAGTATAACTGACCAAAAAAAACCATTTCAGAAATCAGCACTTAAATTTTTCAGGGTGTCAAGTGACCCATTCATTAAGTAATGTATGACTTTGGGTACTTTTGCATTATCAGAAAAAACCGATTCCCTGATTAAGTCTTAAAGCTTATAACAGTGCCAAACATTTAAATTTTGTATAGCCAAGACATAATTTCAGAAATTTCCTCTTGTTTATTTTTTGTTTATTTTTAAGAATAGATTACTGGTGGAGATGGACATTTATCCTCTGAGGTCTTCCTTGTAATTCAGTGGCCATTTTGTACTTCCTTGGCTGCTCTGAACCTTTGGTACACTCTCAAACTTTAGCTCTGTTACAGAATGAGCCTTGGTACTCATCATCTCTTTTGCATATCCCTTTGCCCCTAAGGAATTATTCTTTCCTGCACTGTTTATAATCACTAAGTTCTTGAGGGTGTTGATAACATCCCTACATGATCCAATATTTGGTGAAACTCCAGTTAGTTCTCTCAGCGTTTTCTCATAAAGCCATCCTTGCCAGTAGTTCATCATTTTTATTGCTCCCCTTTAAGGTGTTCCAATTTATCTACATTTTCCATCTACTAAAACACTGACTATGGTATAAGCAATCATTTTTCTTTAGAATTGAACTTGGTGTTGTCAGAAGCATTGTGTAATATTTTAGATCTAGAAGGGAACTTAGACATTATAAAGTGGAGAGCTCTCTTTTTACTAATAAGGAAACTGAGGCTGTAAATTTAACTGGTGAGAGAATTGGGACTAGAATCTAGGTCTTCTAAGTCTTCGACAATGTTATTTTTATGACAGTAGATCTTTTCAAAATTTATTTTAAAAACCAATAATATATAAATTATAATTTATATATAAATATATTATAATACATAAATATATCATATATAATGAATATATTTATATAGGATATAAATATAATAAATATGTAATAAATATGCAATATAAATATTATATATAATAAATATGTAATATAAATATTATGTATAATACATATTTTTTCATTTTCCACTCCACTAATGTGATTATATGTATATATGTATTTTTGTATGTTTGTGTATGTATAGAGAAAGAGAGACACACAGAGAATGATTCTAACAACCCTTCTGAGATATGATCACTAATGAGGGAATCCTATAGAACAAAAATAACTTGCATTACTT
Organism: Gymnobelideus leadbeateri; assembly: GCA_011680675.1. Classification (NCBI taxonomy): domain Eukaryota; kingdom Metazoa; phylum Chordata; class Mammalia; order Diprotodontia; family Petauridae; genus Gymnobelideus; species Gymnobelideus leadbeateri. The sequence continues at coordinate 719,801 of WOXC01003574.1, forward strand.
GGTGGAATGTATTAAATTATGTTATTAGAAATTAAATGGTGCAGATGTGACTTGAAATATGAGGAATATCATTATTTTTGAAGTTCCAGTTCCATTAGGCTTCAGTCTTTCAGGTTTACCTTATTTCCAGAATTACATAACTCCCATCTCTCCTTTCCATATGGAAAAAGTTGATTTCTTCCACAATATGAATGAGTCAAAGTCAAAGAGGAAATCAAATAAAGATATATATTAAATGTATATATTAGTTAAACATTTGAATAATGTATGTCCTCTCTCAAATGTCCTCTCTCAAAATAGGCATTGGGCATGCACTAAAAATTACCTGACAAATTTTGGAAACTTTACAATATTATGAAGATTCTTCATTTGTAATAATGACAGAAAGAATCTATGTGTGAATCTTACTTTAAATATTACAATGAATAGTCATTGAAATAATACTGTGATAATACTCCTATCCCCGTTTTTAGAAAATAAAAATAAGTCTCACCAAAATTAAAGATTTTCCCAACTGGCAATGAATATAAGTCGAATTCAAATTCAAGTTTCCTGACTCCAAGTCCAGTCTGCCTTTCATACTATGGAGTAATGGTTAACCACAGTTTTAGTATCAGTGAAAGCTCCTCTTGTTTAGAATTGGGGACAAACATTTGAAAAGTGTTTTGATGTTTCATGTTTTATAGATTCAGGTGAAATCCTAGAAATGCAGATAGACTTGGAGTTAGGAACATTTTAATTTACATCCTGGTTCTCTCACACATTGGCTATGAGATCCAGGAAAAGTGGTTTAAGCTGCCAGTGTCCCAGACAGCTCAAGATTATAAATTAGAAAACAATTTGCTGATCTACATACACGGAGAGAGTTTCCTTATAAGGTGACTGATGGTTCTATATACCAATGTGATTTTGGGGGAAAACCTCCCCAACAATCCCTTGCAAAATAAACAAATACAAAGAAAAATCAAATAAATAGGTGAGTAGATAACTAATAAAGAAATGATCCAGAAATAAGCAAGTAAATAAATGAATAAATAATTGAATGAATGAAATTTAAATTAGAATATAAAAATTGGCAAACAGTACTGCCTGAGTGGTCCTTTCAATCCAGTATTCTCTTTCTTGGAAGAGCACACTTCTCTTTGACTTCAGTCTCAAAAAGTCAGGGGCATATATCAAATTTCTCTTCCTTTTCCTCAATAGCCTGGATATATCAATAATTCACAAATGTATACATATATATGCATATATACACATACATGTATATATGCACATACATATGTATGTATGTACACACCTATGTGTATATATACATAGATATGCATATATGTATATGTATATATGTGTGTGTATGTGTGTGTGAGTATATATATGTATATATATACACACACACACACACATATATATATATATACATATATATATATATATATATATATATATATATATATATATATATATATATATACTCAAATAGGTTAAGTGGTTACAGAATTATTAAGTGAAAGGCAGAACTTGAACCTATATTTTTCTGACTCCAGGTATAGCAGAGCATGCTGAGTGGGGGAACTTAAAAATAAATTTGCCTTCTCAAAAAGTTTTATGGGATACTCCCTATGGTTAGTATGCTAGGAATTGCATATGAGAGCTAAATGCCCCCCCTCATCCATCTTCTTCAACCCTGCCCTACCTATACTATTCACACTGTCTTAGTGTTCACTAAAATATAATATTATGAAATTATAGACTGCCAGCTTGGCCCAACCAGATCTGTAAATATGGACAAAGAATTCAATTCTATCTAGTTGCCTGCTCAACATATTTAACCAGATGTCCTGCTTGTCCCTCAAGCTCAATAATGAAAGATGCCAAACTTAGCATCTTGTTGCCAAACCAGCCCATTTCCCCAGCTTTGTTCTTTCTGTATCTGGCACCACCATTCACCTGGCCACTGTAATGGTAATGGGAATCTGAAGATCTTCCCTGCCCGTTGGCACCTTGATAGGCTTGAGTGAATCTGAGAACCTTTCCTGATTTGAAAATTTACTCTGCCCCCTAATAGGCTGTGTGGTCACATGGATCCTGTGGCAGGAGGCTTGTTTTTCAGAAGTGACCTTGTTACTTTGTGATTGGGCAGTGGGTCAAGAGGGTTGTGACATTCTCTGACCAGGAGAAGGCTACATATATCCTTGTGTGTGGTTTTGCTTTGGGGCTCACTTTGGTAAGAGTTGCGTGATTTGACCAGATAATACTCTGGATGGCCCTTGAGCCCCCTAGCTTTGAAAACCCAGATGTTGGTGCTTCCTTCTCTGGTAACTACCTAGGTATGGATGTAATGGTCAGACAGCTGGAAGTCCTGTCTGATGGTTTGTTTCTCTGTATTTTTTGTCTGCTTTTAACTTCTGTTTGTATTCTCTGAGGTTCAGGGTGCTGACTTTTTCCTCTGAACTAGGAAAATGATGTATGTTTGATTAAAGTAAGCTTGTTAACCCATTTTGAGTTGCTTTCCTTTAGAAAAGCAGATCTAAGAACCTGTGCTAACAGCCGTCCTGGGTATGCTAGGTTGCTTGCTGACAACCATTCAGGCTCATTAGAAACACATCTGAAAAGCTTCCTTTTTCCTCCTCTCTCATTTATTTTGTTACCAAGTCCGGTCAATGTTCTCTCTGCAACACTTCTTGTCCCCTTTTTCTTCCTTTACATTTCCTCTGTCATTATTATATATCCAGTGACAATAACCAAGTCCTCTTCTATAGAGATGCAAACTCAGAAATGAGAGTGTTCAGGTAGGCAGCTCTAAGCTGTGTCTGCAATAATTTATTTTATGTGTATTTCTTTGATTCTGTTTAAACTGTATGGGTTTTGGAGCAACATAATGCATGAACCCAGATAACTGACACCCATGTATGAAGCTCTAGAATGATAAAACAGGTACAGACCCAGGTCTCAAGCATCATAGTATCTGTGGCTACAAGATACTCTCTAGGTTTAAATGGTCCCTCCTTTATATAAGCTAGGTTACTATTCACCACAAATTCTACACACCACCATGTAACCTATTTGATCCCACATGTACCAGTCCCCTTCATATTGTTCAGCTATGAGAGGCTATGAAGTCAGCTGTCACTAAATTCAACTATCTCCCGTAACCCTCTACCCAGAGGAGGTGTTCTACACATTATGGCCTCTTGGACCTCTGAAACCTATAATGCCTATTTATCCTGTGATATAGACATCCACTATCCTAACTACAACCTTTGTAAGCCCTTCACTACACCATTGTAATAAAATAGCATTCTAACTAGTCTTCCTCCATTGTCTCCCCCATTCCAGTCCAGCCTCCATAACACTTTTGGGTGTTTTCAAAGTGGGGAAGGGGGAAACGCGAAGGGAACAGGTATTAAGTGCCTATTATGAGGGAAGGGGAATAAATCAAACAACAAAAATATGTATTAAGTCCTACTATGTTTTAGGCATTGTGCTAATTACTTTACAAATATCATATGATCTGATCTTCACAATAACCCTGGGAAGTAGGTGCTTTTATTATCCCAAATTTACAGTTGAGAGAACCCTGACAAATCATCTAAAGTTCCTTTTAATTTTCTTGAGTCTTCTAATGAAAGTTCACTTTTTCATTTAATTTGACTTCTTGTTCCATGACTAGATAAAAGTCAAGTTACTTGAGCAGGATCATACATTCAGGAAGTTTTTGAGGCTGAATTTGAACTCAGGTTTTTCTAACTCTAGTACCAACACCTATCCAAGGCATTACCTAGCAGTGCTCATAGGTCACCTCCTCCATGAAGCCTGATCTTTCCTTCCCCTGTATCTTTCATACAATTTATTCTCACTTCTTGTATGCATTTATAATATTTTCACTTGTATCATACTATTGTGTGTATATATGCCCTTCTCCTAATACAAGATCCTGACAAACAGAAGCTATGCTGTTTGTCACTTCTTTATACTCAGCAACTAGCCTGGTGCTTCAAACATAATAGACACCTGATTAGCATTGATTATTTTACACAATTGGATAGTTTCATTCAAACTGTTGCATTTGCAGACTGAAAGGTCCTATAGTTATATGAAGAACTTGAACTGATGAGTTTATATAGCTTATTAGAAACAAATTGTCTAAAGTTCCTTTTAATTTTCTTAAGTCTTCTAATGAAAGTTTACTTTTTCATTTAATTTGACTTCTCATTCGAAGACTAGATAAAGCACAGAGGAAATTTTATAGTGTTTCTTTATCTGGAAGCACTAACATAAGATGGGTGGTATTAACAAATGACAGTCTCTCACAGGATTGTCATTTTAGCAGCAAATGGTTCAGAATGATACCACTACCCCCCACCCCCCATCAAATCTGGATTTCTGGATTTCCCAATGGCAGGAATTCAGTCAACAAGCTCCCTGAACTCCCCCAACCTTCCCTTCTAGACAACTTTAGAATAATTCCCCAAATCAAATTTTGGACTGACAGAGTCAACAAAAGGTCAGAGTTAGATGTTTTTCCAGCCTAAGACAACTTAGGAGGTCAGCAGGAGAGGTCTGTGACCTGGGGAGAGCACTAGTGTGGAATGCACTAGCAGTAGCAGCAGCAGCAGTAGGAGACCTTGGAGATGTCCTTTATAGTGGCAGCAGTTAAAGCTTCAGGAACTCTCATCCCAGAGATGCTAAGGGGTCAAACAATTGCTCAGAAAGAGAGTATAAGAGACCTTTAGCTGGCCCCCAATGCAGGTGGCACTAATTTGACAATCCTATTGCCCATACACAGTTCTGGGCAGTTTCACAGTTTCAGAGCAGTAGGGAATGCTTGTGGTTGGTCACAATGTGCTAATGCATCCATTGCCTAAGAACTGGCAGGCAATTCCTTTTTATAGAGTATAACCTCATTAATAATCTCCCTGATTTTCACAATAAGCATGTGTCTGTATGTACTTCTAGGAGCAAAGCTTTTAGCTAACTTCATTTAATTTGGATGCTATGACTTGGGGAATAGAGGAAGGCATGATACCATGAAACCCAGGCAATCTCCACAAACTAGGGAAAGTGAATTTTCACTATACCACTCTTAGGAGGGGCTAATATTCTTCCACTTCTGCTTCTCTGTTCCACTTCTATCTCCCCCAAGAAAAGTACAGCTTATGGTAAAGGCCATTGGGTTAGATGAGGACACTAATTGGCCTGAGAAAATACAGGACTCTGCTAAAAGAAGGATTTCCACAATTATCAAAGGATACTAAGAATGCATTATATTGGCAGATTGTGTACTTTATGAATTGCTTTTAGTTTGAAAGTGGATTAATACACCTTACAAAAGAAGCACCAAATTAGCAGCTGTAATAAAGGAGGAAAATGTGTGCCAACACAAGCTATTATTTGTAAATGACTACTCAATACATTTGCACACAGCATAAGGCATGCATTTAAATATATTACAACTGCCTTATGGGTTCTGAAAATCATTGCACTGGAAGTGTGTTTTGTACAATCAGGCAGGCAGGGTAAAGAGAACTAACTCCCCAGACAGAGCCAGGTTAGGAAGGAGGACAGACCAGTTCCTAAGGTCCATAGACACTTCTGAAGCTACTGCTGGTGACCTTCCTTCCAACTTTACCCCGCCCCAATGGTACTGCATTAAATTTTGCCTCTGATCTATTGAGGTTTTGTCCTGGGTTTGACTACCTGTGATTTTTCTACCTATCTTCTAATATTGAGGTGATCAGTTCAAGATGCAGAATGAGACTCACATTTTTAGACATGGACAATACCAGGAATTGTTTTTCTTTACTATACCTGTTTCTTTAATGGAAGTTACCTCTCTCTTTCTCTTTCTCTTTCTTTCTCTCTCTCTCTCTCTTTCTCTCTCTCTCTCTCTCTCTCTCTCTCTCTCTCTCTCTCTCTCTCTCTCTGTCTCTCTCTCTCTCTCTCTGTCTCTCTCTCCTTCCTTCTCTCCTTCCCTCACTCCCTCTTAACTGGGGAAATGAAGACAAAATAAATAATGTGTTAATGAAAAATAAAATGGAAAAAATATACAGAGAATATCAGAGTTTCCAAAGGATTGTTGGCATTCAAAGCCCTTCATAACTTTGTGTCTTCCCTGGTTAAACTTTCTATTTTTCTTACACTTTATACCCTTCTCCCTATCCTACACCCAGCATAGTCTTTGATCCAGTGACACTCTTCTTGATGTTGCCCAAAACAAGATATTCCACCTCCCACATCCTGTTATTTTCAGCAATTGTTCCCATGTTTGAAATATTCTCCCTCATCCCTGCCTCCTGGTTTACGTGAATGTCCTAAAGAACCAGCTAAAACTCCACCTCCTACAGGAATCCTTTCCCAATCCCTCATAATCCTAGTGTTTTTACTCTGTTGATTATTTTCTATTCATCCTATATATAGCTCATCTGCCCATAGATACTTCTATGCTATGGTCCCCCTGAGACAGTGAGCACCTTGAGGGCAGAGGTTGTCTTTCACCTTTCTTTGTATCCCCAGTGCTTAGCATAGTGCAGAACACATAGTAGGTAATTAATAAATAAATGCTTAATGACTGACTGGGGAAGAAGAAATAGTGTACCAATTTTTGAAAAAAAAGGAAGAAATCAGTCTTCAAACTATAAGGAACTAAAGATTCCAGAATATATAAGATGGCTAGTAAACATTCAGAAAGGAAACACTGAGCACAAGGAACCACTTTGGTTTCATCAAGAACAGACCATGTCAGGCTTAACTAATTTCCTTTCTCAGACTTAGCTATTTTATAAATATTATGGAGATCTAGTATGATCTAGATTTTAGCAAAATATTTGACAAAGTTTTACATAGTAGCCAAGCTGACAAAAAGGAGAACTATGTATTAGATAACTGTAATGGAAATGCAAATTTAAAGATCTTCCTGCTCCTAGGCCCTTTGACAGGCTTAAGAAACTCTGAGAAACTACCTTGATTTGAAAATATACACTGCGCCCTAATAGGCTGAATGCAGTCACATGGAGCCTGTGGCAGGAGGCTTGGTTTTCATGAATGCCCACACCTTGATGATGTGTGATTTGGCAGTGGGTTAAGAGTATGGTTACATGTTCTGCCCCAGGAGAAGGCTATATAATTCCTGATGTGAGGCTTTGCTTTGGGGGCTTGCTTTGAGAAGTGTTGTGTGATTTGACCAGATGAGACTCTGGGCAGCCATTGAGAGCCCCCTCACTTTGAAAACCCAGATGTTGATGCTTCCCTCTCTGGTAACTATGATTTGGTATGGATGTAATGGTTGGACAGTTTGGAAGCCTGTCTGGTTGATCTGTTTTTCTGTCTTGTAATTTCTGTCTGTGTACTCTGAAGTTCAGGGTGTGGACCTTTTTCCCCCTGAACTAAGTAAATTATCTATGTTTGATTGATTAAAGTAAGCTCGTTAACCCATTTTGAGTTGCTTTCCTTTAGAAAAACAGATCTAAGAACCTGTGTTGGCAGCCACCCTGGGGATGCTGGGGTGCTTGCTGCTACAATAACAGTGAAATAAGAGTTGGTTAATAAGCATTTATTAAGCATCCATCACTACAGACATGGTGATAAATGTACTAGATAAACTGAAGAAGGTCAAGAGATAATCCCTGTCATCAAAGAGCCCATGTTGAATTGGAGAAGGTAATATATAAATAAGCTATGTACACAGTAGAGGATAAATACAAAATAAACAGAGGTAGGGTGCTAGAATTAAGAGGTATTAGGAAAGGTTTCCTTTAGATAATTTCATTTTAACTGAGACTTAAAGGAAGCCAGGAGGCAGAGACACGGAGGGAGAGGATTCTAGGCATGGAGGAAAGTAAGTGCAAATGCTTGGAGTCGGGAGATGGAGTGTCTTATTAAAGAAACAGCAAGCAAGGGACAATCACTGGAATGCAGAACTGGTGGAGGGAACAAGAAAGGGTGTAAGGTATTAGAAGACTGGAAAGGTGTGTGTAAATGGTCTGTGTGTGGTGGGGGAAGAGGGGGAGGGTTTATAATGGGCTTTTATATTTTATCCTGGAAGTAAATGGCAGTCAAACCAATGGTTTTATTGAAGAGGGCAGTAGGGCGTCTTGCACTTTAGAAAAACAACTTTGTTGCCTGAGTGGAGGATGAACTGGAGGGGTTGAAGACTTGTGGCAAGCAGACAAATCAGAGAACTATTACAATAGCCCATGCATTAGTTGATGAGGGCCTGCATCTTGATTGTAGTAGTGGCAGAGAAGAAAAGGAGGTTTATGTAAGCGATACTAAAAAGGTAAAACCTATAGACCTTAGAAACACACCGAATGTAGAGGTTAAGGAGAATTTGAAAATGGTAGGTTGATTCTACCCAAATAACAGTTGTCAATAGTTCTATGACAGCTGGAAAGCAGGTCTTTAGTGGAGTTTCCCAGTGATCAGTCCATAGTCCTATGTTATTTAATGATTTTTATGATGACACATAAGGCATTCTTACAAATTTGTGGATAATATAAAGCAAAGAGAAAGAGCTAACATGTTAAATAACAGTTAAGCTATTACTTGACAGACTAGGAAGTTGGATCAAATCAAACAAGATGAAATTTCAAAAGGAATAAATGGACATGTGTTAAAATATATTCCCTAAACTTAAGGTAGAGAATGGTTAGCTAGTTAGCAAGAGATCTGAAAAAGACCTAGGGACTTTTGCATAATAAAATCTCAATATCAGTCAATAGCTTGATATAATAGTAATAAAATAATAAAAATAATGCATTTATAGAGAACATGAAGATTTGCAGAGCCCTTTATGGGCATTTTATCATTTGAGCAACACAGTAAGACTAAGAAATAGGTACTATTATAATGATTTTCTTTATTTTATCTTATTTTTTTCAGCTCCATGTATAAAAATTAACATTTGCTTTAAAAAATGAGTTCTAAATTCTCTTCCTCCCTCACTTCAACAAAAAGGGAAGGGATTTGGTGTATATTATACATCTGAAGTCATGTAAAACACATTTCCATATTAATCACATTATAAAAGAAAACAAGACCAAAAACAATAAGAAAAATATAGTTAAAATAAAGTATACCCTAATCTGCATTCAGACTCCATCAGGTCTTTCTCTGAAGGTATACAGCATTTGTCATCACAAGTATTTTTTTTCCAATGTATTTTTTTTAATTTTAGTTTTCAACAGTCATTTCCACAAGATTCTAAGTTACAAATTTTCTCCTTGTCTTTTCCTTTACCCCACCCCAAGATAGTGAGCCAACTGAACACCACTTTCCCCAATCTGTTCTCTCTTATATCTTCCCCCATCTCCCCCAACTGTCTAGTAGGGCGAGATGGATTTCTATACCTCAGTGCCTGTATATCTTATTTCTCAGTTGTACTTCCCAGATTTAACTGAACATCCTAGCCTGTCTAGCAAAAGCTTAACTGTTATGTAACATGTTAGCTCTTTCTCTTTGCTTTATATTGTCCACAAATTTGTAAGAATGCCTTCTGTATCATCAAAAAATCATTTAAAAAACAATTTTTTTAACATTTGTTTTTAAAACTCTGATTTCCAGATTCTTTTCTGTCTTCTCTCCTCACAAACCCCCACTGAAAGAACATGTGATTCAATATAGGTTGTACATTTGTAGTTACATAAAATGTTTCCATAGTAGTTATATTGTGAAAGAATAACTATATTACTATCCATCCTATCCCACCCCCATTTATTCTATTTTATATTTTGACCCTGTCCCTTTTCAAACGTCTTTGCTTCTAACTATCTTCTCCCCCAATCTGCCCTCCCTTCAATCTTCACACACACACACACACACACACACACACACACACACACACACACACACACACATTCCCTTCAACTATCTGAATACTGAGAACAGTCTCATGAGTTGCAATTATTGTTTTTCCAGGTAGGAATGTAAATAGCTCAACTTTGATAAGTTCATTAAGATTTTTTTTCCTGTTTACCTTCTCATGCTTCTCTTGCTCCTTGTATTTGAAAGTCAGATTTTCTGTTCAACTCTGTTTTTGTTTTTGTTTTTGTTTTTGTTTTCATCACAAATGCCTGAAAGTCCTCTATTTCATTGAATAGTCATATTTTCCCCTGAAGCTTTATACTTGGTTTTGCTGATTAGGTGATTCTTGGTTTTAATCCTAGTTCCTTTGACCCCCAGAATATCATATCCCAAAGCCCTTCTATTCATTAATATAGAAGCTGCTAGATCTTGTGTTATCCTGATTATGTTTCCACAATACTCAAGTTATTTTTTCTTGGCTGCTTGTAATACATTCTCCTTGACCTGGGAACTATGGAATTTGGCTATAATATTCCTAGGAGTTTTCTTTTTGGGATCTTTTTCAAGAAGAGATTGCCAAATTCTTTCCATTTCTATTCTTCTGTCTAGTTCTAACATATCAGGGCAATTTTACTTGAGAACTTCTTGAAAGATGATTTCTAGGCTCTTTTACTGATCATGGCTTTCAGGTATTCCAATATTTTAAAATTATCTCTCCTGGATCTATTTTACAGGTAAATGGATTTTCCAATGAGATATTTCACATCGCCTTTTTTTTTCCATGTGTTTGGATCTGTTTAATAGCAACTTTTTTCTCTCTTTTTTAATTTTTAGTTTAAATCATTCATTTCCACAAGATTTTGAGATACAAATTTTCTCCACATTTTTCCTCTACCCACCACCCAAAAGCAGTGAGCCCACTGAATATCCCCTCTCCCAATGTTCTATTTCCCATATTTTCTCCCATCCACCCTCCGACTTTCCAGTAGGGTACAGTGGATCTCTATGCCCCAGTGCCTCTATATCTTACTTCACAATTACATGTACAAGAACAACAATAACAACATCAATGATAATAATAATAATAATAATAATAATAATAATAGATTTTAAACATTTGATTTTAAAACTTTGAATTCCAGATTCTTTTCCTTCCTCCCTTGTCACCCACACATACTAGGAAGATAAGAGATTCAATATAGGTTATACATGTGTAGCTATGCAAAACATTTACATAGTGGAAATATTATGAAAGACTGACTATATTTCCATCCATCCTATCCCACCCCCCCACTTGTTCTATTCTATACCTTGATCCTATCCCTTTTCAAAAATGGGTGCTTCCAACATCCCTCCCCCCCAGCCTGCACTCTCTTCCATCATTCTCCCTTACATCCCCTTGCCCCCTACTTTCCTGTAGGGTGAGATACCCTATTTAGTGGGTATGCCATTCCCTCCCTAAGCCAAATTCAATGAGAATAAGGTTGAATCATTCCCTTTTGCCTTCCTGTCCTTGCCTTCCATTGTAACAGTTTTCATTTACCACTTATATATGAGATAATTTAACCCATTCTGTCTCTCCCCATTTCCTCTCATTATATTCCTCTCTCTCCTCTTAATTTCACCTTTTAAGTATCATCCCTTAATATTAAATTGGTCCTGTGCATTCTGTCTATATATACCTGTACACATATATACACACCCACATACCCTCCTATCTAGACATTATATATATATAATTTTTCAATGTAGGAATGTAAATATTTCAACTTTAATAAGTTCCTTATGATTTCTTTTTTCTCTTTACCTTCTCATGATTCTCTTGCTTCTTGTATATGATTGTCAAATTTTCTATTAGACTTTGGTTTTTTCGTCAAGAATGCTCGAAAGTTGTTTATTCCACTGAATTACCATATTTTCCCTTGAAACATGATACTCAGTTTTGTTGGGTAAATGATTCTTTGTTTTAATCCCAGCTCCTTTGACCTCCAGAATATCATATTCCAAGCCCTGTGATCCCTCATTCTAGAAGCTGCCAGATCCTGTGTTATCCTGATTGTGTTTCCACAATATTGAAATTGTTTCTTCTTCACTGCTTATAATATTTTCTTCTTGATCTGGGAACTCTAGAACCTGGCTATAATCTTCCTAAGAGTTTTCTTTTTGGGATCTTTTTCAGGAGGTGATCAGTGGATTCTTTCAACCTCTATTTTACCCTCTGGTTCTAAAATATAAGGGCAATTTTCCTTGAGAATTTCTTTTTTTTTTGCTTTTTGGAGGGCAGTTGGGGTTAAGTAACTTGCCCAAGGTCACATGACTAGCTTTTTTTTTTTTTGTTTGTGTGTGCATTAAGTGTCTGGGGCCGGAACCGAACTCAGGTCCTTCTGACTCCAGGGCCGACACTCTACTCACTGCTCCACCTAGCCGCCCCAAGAATTTCTTGAAGGATGATTTCTACATTCTTTTTTTTGATCATGGATTTCAAGTAGTCCAATAATTTTTAAATGATCTCTCCTGGATCTCTTTTCCAGGTCAGTGGTTTTTCCCATGAGATATTTCACATTGCCTTCTATTTTTTTTTCATCTGTTTGTATCTGTTTAATAGTATCTATATTTCCCATAAAGTCACTAGCTTCCATTTGCTCCAATCTAATCCCGAAACAATGATTCTCTTCAGTTAGCTTTTGAGATTCTTTTTTCATCTGGCAAATTTGGCTTTTTAAGGTATCCTTTGCCTCATTGCCTTTCTGGGCCTCTTTTGCTGTTTAAGTTAGCCTATTTTTAAGATGTTATTTTCTTTAGTCAGGTTGTTAATGCTCATGTCACAATTTTCTTGCATTGTTCTCATTTCTCTTCCCAATTTTTCCTCCACTTCTCTTCTTTGGTTTTCAAAATCCTTTTTAAGCTGCTCTATGGCCTGTAACCAGCTCATATTTTCATTTGGAGCTTTTGGTGCAGGTGTTCTGACTTTGTTGTCTTCCTCTCGTTCCTTGCTTTGATCCTTTTTGTCCCCCAAATAGGAATCTAATGTTGGATTCCTCTCTTTGTTTTGCTTCCTTTGCCTGGTCATTTTGCCACTCAATTACTTGACTCTTTGCCTTTTTTTCCACAGTAGAATTCTGCTACCGGAAAGGGGAACTTTGTCCCAATTGCTGGCATTTTTGCAGCTGCTGGAGCTATTAGTTGGGTGCCCTCTCTGAAGCCGCCCCATGCTTTGGTAAACTTGCCACATCCCCAAAGACCTCCACCCTACACAGCAATTCAGATCCAAACAGGTTAAACCTTAAGATTGGTTGCTTGGTCCCCCTACAATCTACTAGCCAGGAGCTCTGAAGCAGTCATATGGCAGTGGCTGCCCAGCTGTGTCCAATAAGTCACTTCTCCCTCTAGGATGTAAAGGCTGTATCTCACTCCCAAACTCCCAGTTCACAAAGTCCACCCTGCTCTGACCTCTAAAAATTAGCATCTAAGGGATGATAATTCTGGAAAATTCCACAGCTGCTGTGATCTGAAGTCCCTCCAGCCAGCAGCTGGTTGTGGCTACACTGAGGCTAAAATCTTGGGCTTGAGAGGGGCTGGGCTCAACTTCCAGAGTGCAGTGCTGGCCCCTTCCTACTGGCTTCCCAGATTTTCTTCAGTGGGAGGTTAGCTTTTCTCTGTCATTTTGTGGGTTCTGTAGCTCCAAAGTTTGTTAAAGTCATTTTTTCCATGAATTGGAGGAGTTGGGAGTGGGAGCTGTGTGGAAGTCATTTTTCTACTCCACCATCTGGACTCTACCCCCTGTTTAATAGTATCTTGATTTCTCATAAAGTCATTAGCTTCCATTTGCTCCAGACTAATTTTGAAACAATTATTCTCCATTGAGTTTTTAAAATTCCTTTTCCATCTGGGCAATTTGACTTTTTAAGGCCTTTTTCTCCTCGGTGGGTTTTTAGGCCTCTTTTGCCATATGAGTTAGTATATTTTGTAACTTGTTATTTTCTTCAGTAAGGCTGTTGACTTGCTTTTCATGATTTTCTTGCATCATTCTCATTTCTCTTCCCAATTTTTCCTCCATTTCTCTTTCTCAATTTTCAAAATCTTTCTTGAGCTCCTCCATAGCTTGTGACCAATCCATATTTTTCTTGGAAGCTTTTGATACAGGAGTTTTGACTTTGTTGTCTTCTTCTGGTTACATGTTTTGATCCTCTTTGTCCCCCCAAAATGATTCTATAGTCTTATTGTACTTCCTCTGTTTGTTCATCTTACCTGTCTGTTGATTGACTTTTGGGCTCTTTGCCAAGACAGAACTCTCTTTCCAGGGTTAAGAGAGCTATGTTCCAAATTGCTGGGCTTTTTCCAATTGTTGTCAGAGATGTTGTAAGAGGTCTGAGGAGGACATCCTTTCTACAGCCACTACAAGCTCTGGCACACTGGTGTTACTTGCCCCATTACCACCACCCAAGCCCGCAACCCAGATCTAAGCATCTCAAAGCAAGATTATTTACACTCTCAATGGATTTTTGGTATAACTATTATCTGTGGACCAGGAGCTCTAGAGGCAACCACATGGCAGCAGCATTTGCAGCCATGTGCCCCAGTGGGCAGAGGCTGGACCACACTCTTCTCTCACTCAATTCCAACAGTATTCTCTACTGACCTTTTACTTTCGCTTTGGAGTTTACAGGTTGAGAATTTAGGAAACTTCCACAGCTACTGGTGATTCACTCTCCTGAAATCTGCTCCAGCCAGGCTAGGTGGTGAGTCTGGGCCTGCATGGCCCACATTGGACTGTGCTTGGCTCTGAGCATGGTATGATAGACCCTTCCTGTCAGCCTACCAGTCTAACTTCACTGGGAGATTTGTTTCTCTCTGTCACTTTGTGGTTCTGTAGCTCTAAAATTTATTTAAAGTCATTTTTTTCAGGTATTTGAGGCTTTAGGAGCAGGAGCTCAAGAAAGTTCCTGCTTTTATTATACCATTTTGTCTGTGCCCCCCATTGTATGTCTTTGTATTGTATATACATATATACACATACCTTGTTTACAATTTATATATACATTTTATGCCCATTGTATGCCTTTCAGAATTCCCTTGGGATGACTATATTGCTGAGAATACAGAAGTCATTCATAGCTGATCCTTATACAATATTGCTGTCACTGTGTACAATGTTTTCCCATTTCTGTTTTTCATTACTCCATAAAAGCCTTTCCAGGTTTTTCTAAAATCATTCTGCACATCATTTTTTTTTACAAATGCTTCATTAATTCTGGCTTACATCATTGATTTTCACCAGATTTTGAGTTACAATTTTTCCCCATTTTTCCCCTACCCACCACCCCAGAATAGCAGTCCCACAGGATATCCCCTCGTCTGGTCTACTCTCTCCCGTATCTTCTCCCATACCCCCTTCGACTTTACCATTAGGCCAAGGTGAATCTCTGTGCCCCAATGTCTGTACATCTTATCTCCCAATTACATGCAAAATAATATTAATAATAGTATTTATATATATTTGAAACATTTAATTTTAAAACTTCAAATTTTAGATCCATTCCCTTCCTCCCTTGTCACCCACTCCCTCTGAGAAGAAAAGCAATTCAGTATGTGTTGTACATGTATAGCTGTGCAAAATATTACCATAGTGGGTATATTGTGAAAGACTACTTATGTTTTCCTCCCACCCATACCATCCCCCACCTGGTCCAATCCCTACTTTGATCCTCTCCATATTAGAAACTGGGTACTTCAACAAAATATACTGAATTATTTATCTTCCCAGAGGGAATGGGTGACAAGGGAGGAAGGGAATGGATCTGAAATTTGAGGTCTTAAAATTAAATGTTTAAAATATATATGAATATTATTATTAATACTCTTTTGCTTGTAATTGGGAGATAAGATGTGCAGGCATTGGGGCACAGAGATTCACCTTGCTCTAATGGAAAAGTCAAGGGGGTATGGGAGAAGATATGGGAGAGAGCAGATTGGAGGAAGCAATATCTTGTGGGACTGCTATTTTGGGAGGGCGGGTAGGGGACAAAACGGGGGGGGAATTGTAACTCAAAATCTGACAGAAATGAATGATGTAAAACAGAAGTTAATAAAGCATTTGTTTAATAAAAAAATTGGGTACTTCAAACCTCCCCTCCCCCCAAAATGCCCTCCCCTCCATCATCTCCCTCTCACCCCCCCTTCCCCCTACTCTCCTGTAGGGTGAGATATCCCATTTAGTATGTATGTCATTCTTTCCCTGAGCCAGATTCAATAAGAATATGGTTTTGCTTTTTTGCCTTCCTGTTCTTTACCTCCCTTGAAACCACTTCCCCTTGCCTCTTCTACATGAGATAGTTTACCCTGCCCTGTCTCTCCCCATCTCCTCTTGCCACTTTCATCTCTCACCTCTTAACTGCACCCCTTAAGTATCATCCCTTCCCACCAAATTCAACCTGTGCCCTCTATCCAAGTATACCTGTAAACATATATACACACATTCATATATGTATTCATATACCCATATACCCTTCTTCAATTATTTTCATAATGAGAAAAGTTACATCAGTTACATTTATTGTTTTTCCATGTAGGAATGTAAATAGTTCAACTTTGATAAGTTCCTTTTAATTTCTTTTCCCTGATTACCTTCTCAAGCATCTCTTGCTTCTTGTGTCTCAATGTCGAATTACCTATTCAACTCTGGTTTTTTCCTCAAGAAGGCTTGAAAGTGCTCTATACCACTGAATGACCATATTTTCCCCTGAAAGAAGATACTCAGTTTTGTTGGATAGGTGATTCTTGGTTTTAATCCCAGCTCCTTTGCTCTCTGAAATATCATATTCCAAGCCCTTCGATCCCTCAGTGTAGAAGCTGCCAGGTCCTGTGCTATTCTGATTGTGTTTCCACAATATTGAAATTGTTTCTTCCTGGATGCTTCTAGTATTTTCTCCTTGATCTGGGAATTCTGGAACCTGGCTGTAATATTCCTGGGAGTTTTCTTTTTAGGATCATTTTCAGGAGGTGTTTGGTGGATTATTTCAACCTCTATTTCCCCCTCTGGATCTAAAACAACAGGGCAATTTTCCTTGAGAATTTCTTGAAGGATGATTTCTAGGTTCTTTCTTTGATCATGGCTTTCAGGTAGTCCAATAATTTTTAAATTATCTCTCCTGGATCTATTTTCCAGGTCAGTGGTTTTTCCCATGAGATATTTCACATTGCCTTCTATTCTTTCATTTGTTTGTATCTGTTTTTGGAACAGCATCTTGATATCTCATAAAGTCACTAGCTTTCATTTGCTCTAGTCTAACTCTGAAGGAATGAATATCCTTAGTGAGCTTTTGAGATTCTTTTTCCATCTGGCAAATTTGGCTTTTTAAGGCATTCTCCTCCTCATTGCCCTTTTGAGCCTCCTTTGCCATTTGAGTTAATCTATTTTTTTTTTTCTTTTTGGAGGGCAATTGGGATTAAGTAACTTGCCCAAGGTCACATGGTTAGGTTTTTTGTTTGCTTGTGCGTTAAGTGTCTGAGGCCAGATCTGAACTCAGGTCCCTCTGACTCCAGGGCCAAAGCTCTATTCACTGTGCCACCTAGCCACCCCTGAGTTAGTCAATTTTTTAAGGTGTTATTTTCCCCAGTCAGGCTGTTGACTCTCATTTCATACTTCTCCTACATCCTTCTCATTTCTCTTCCCCATTTTTCTTCCACTTCTCTTATTTGGTTTTTAAAATCCTTCTTAAGGTCCTCTATGGCCTGTAACCCACTCATATTTTCATTTGGGGCTTTTGGTGCAGGATTTCTGACCTCTCAGTCTTCCTCCTGTTCCATGCTTCAGTCCTCTTTGCCCCCAAAATAGGAGTCTAATGTTGAATTTTTATTTTTATTTTGTTTCCTTTGCCTAGGCATGTTGCCACTTAATTACTTGACTGTTGGGCTTATTGCCACAGTAAGAATCTGCCACCAGACAGGGGAACTAAGTTCCAAATGTTGGGGTCTTCACAACTTCCAGAGGTATTATTTGGATGGCCTTTGAGAAGCCTCCACATGCTCTGGCAAGCTGGATACCCACCCCAGGACCTCCCCACCCAGACCACAATCTAGATCCAGGGAGGTTAAAACAAGAGCGATTGCCCCCCATGGCTGATCGCTGGACATCCCTACAGTTCACAGACCAGGAGCTGAAGCTGCAACTGAAGCTGCAAAATGGCATTTTTGCCATGTCTCCTCAACATCTTCTTGCCCCCAGGGGAAGAAGTTGAAGCATTCCCCAAATATTGGTCCCAAAGTCCATAGGGCACTAACCTCCCACTTTGTCCTAGCCATATCTGTGTTGATAATTCTGGTATCACCACAGCAGCTGGTGTTCTGGGGTCCCTCTAGCCAGGTGCTGGCCGGGTCACCCTGGGGCTATAACCGCAGCTTATAAGAGCCTGGGCCCGGCTCCCAGAGCACTGTGCTGCCCGCTCCCAGGGTGCTGTGCTGTCTGCTCCCAGGGCGCAGTGCCAGCCATTCCCTGCCAGGCTGCCAGGATGTCCTCAGTGGGAGGTTAGCTTCTCTGTATTATTCTGTGGGTGCTGGAGCTCCAGAAGTTGTTCAGAGTCCACCTTTTACATGGTTTGGAAGTGGTTTGGGGGAAAAAGACTTGGAAGTGCTGTTTCTACTCTGCCATCTAGGCTATGCCCCCCTGCTCATCATTTTTTGAAGCACAAAGTGTTCCATCACAATCATATACTAAAACTTTTCTAGTCATTCCTTGATTGATAGGCATCCTCTCAATTTTCAATTCTTTGCCAACACAAAAAAGAACTGTAATAATATAATATTACATGCATGTGTGAATATGTATGTATGCATACATATGTACGTGTATATATACATATATGTGTATGTGTATATGGAATATATATGAATGTATGTGTGTATACATATTCTTTCTTTTTCTTTAATCTATTTAAAATATAGACTTAGTAGGTGATTTGCTAGTTCAAAGAGTATATATAGTTTTATAGCCCTTTGGGTATAGTTCTAAATTGCAATCTAGGATAGTTGGATCAGTTCACAACTCCACCAATAATGCATTAGTGTTCCAATGTTTCCACATCCACTACAACATTTGTTATTTTCCTTTTCTTTGATGTTACCCAATCTGATAGATGTGTGGTGGTGTCTCAGAGATATTTTATTTTGCATTTCTCTTCTCAACAGTAATTTAGAGCATTTATTCACATGACTATGGATAGCTTTGATTTCTTTTTCTGAAATTTACTTGTTCATATCCTATGAACATTAACCAATTAAGAAATGACTCATTCTTATAAATTTGACTCAGTTCTCTATATATTTGAGAAATGAGACATTTATCATAGAAACCATAGGTTTTTCTCCCTTGTTTCCTGCTTTTCTTCTAATCTTGGTGGCATTGATTTTGTTTGTGCAAAACTTTTTTATTTTATTTAAATAAAAATATTCATTTTATATCCCATAATATTATCTATTTCTCATTTGGTCCTAAATACTTCTTTTATTCATATATTTGAGAGGGACATTTTCCCATGCTTCTCCAATTTGTTTATGATATCATTCTTTATACATAAATCATGTGCCCATTTGACCTTTATCTTGGTATATGACATGAGACATTGGTTTATATCTAGTTTCTGCCCAATTGTTTTCCAGTTTTCCTAGAAAATTTTGTCAAATAATGAGATCTTGTTTTGAAAGCCTGGATCTTTGGGTTTTTCAAACACTAGACTCATGATTATTTACTACTATATATTGTATAACTAATATATTCTTCTGATCTACCACTATTTCTTATCCAGTACTAGATCATTTTGATGATTTGTTGTTATTTCTGTTGTTAATATTGTTGTTTTTCATCATTTTTCTGTTGTGTCCAACTCTTAATGAATCTATTTGAAGTTTTCTTGGCTCTCTCTGTCTCTCTCTGTCTCTCTGTCTCTCTCTCTCTCTCTCTCTCTCTCTCTCTCTGTCTCTCTCTCTCTCTCTCTTTCTGTCTCTTTTCCATATCTCTTCCCCTATCCATCCTCAAAAGTCTGTTTTGCATTTATTTCTTCCTTTAAACTGTCCTCCCTTTTATTGGCCCCCAAACTTCAATTATCCCCTTTCCATCATACCTCCTACAGGGTGAGATAGATTTCTATACTCAGCTGAGTGCAAATATTATTCCACCTTTGAGCCAATTCTGATGAGAATAAAGTTCAAGTATTGCCTACCATGCCTCCATTTTTCCTTCCATTGAAAAGGTCTTTTGGGGTGGAGGGAATACTCTTCTATGTTTTACATTTTTTAATGCAGATATTTCCAAAGCTAGTTCTCGGGGCCAGTAAGTTTTTAGTGTTTCCAAGGTGGTATGACCAAAGAAGAGATATGATCACTGCTTTCTGAGCTTGTGTTCTGGTCGTTATCTAGGAAAGGTTCTTGTTTCCCTATATCCACAAGTGCCAGTGCCCCCTTTAGGCCCTGAAACCATGACTGGGTGCCTGCTTCTCTGTGGGCACTAGTGCTAATATTCCTCTTTGCACTGGAACTGTGATGTTGAACTGCATATTGGCAATAAAAAAGGCTCTTGAACCCAGCCCCAGAAGGAGACCCTTGTAATTTCTTTCTGACCAGTTTTCTGACTCCGTTTCTGTCTGTGGGCTGAGAAATTTTGAAGCTGATATTGTAAATGTGGCAGGTACATTGCAGGCTTGCTGTTGGTGTTGAGGCCCAAACTGTACTGTACTCCAGTCTTGAATAACATCCCAGTGTGGCAGACTTTTCTTGCTGACCTCCTAAGTTATCTTAGGCTAGAAAATTGTTTCACCCTGAAAATTTGTTGGATCGGCATCTTCAAAATTAGATTTGAGGCATTATTTCAAAGCAGTTTGGAGAGGCATTTGGGAGAGTTCAGGTGAGTTCTTGCATCTCCTCCACAAGCTTTGCCATCCCTTCTTATAGATGTGGAATTTGATCTTTATAAATGATAAATGTCATGTGAAGCAAAAATGGTAGAGTAAAAGAAGGAACTTGCTTGAGTCCCCACTCCAAACACCTTGAATACCTGAAAAAAATGACTCTAAACAAATTTAAGAGCTACAGAACTCACAAAGTGACAGAGAGAAACAAATATCCCACTGATATCAGCCTGGAAAGCGTACAGGAAGGGTCTATCACACCGTTCTGGAAGCTGAGTGCATCCCTGTGTGAGCTGTGCAGGCCCAGACCCGGGATGGCCCTGACCAGTGGCCAGACTGGTGAGTGAATCACCTGTAGCTGTGACAGTTTCCAGAATCCTCAACCCATACACACCAAAGATAAAGTAAAAGGTCAGTGGGGAAACTCTCTTGGAACTGGGTGACAGAACAGTGTGGTTCAGCCCCTGCCCCCAGGGCGAAAAGTGGCAGCAGCACTGTGGCTGCAGCTGCTGCCACAAAGCTGCTTCCAGAGCTTCTGGCCTGCAGATCATAGGAGGACCAAGGGACAATTTAGAGGGTAATTGCTCTTGCTTTGACCTGCTTGGTTCTGGGTTTCAGTCTTGGTGGTGGTCCTTGGATAAGGATTGCTAATGTGGCAGATCTTGTTGAGGCTGAGGAGAAAAATTCCTCCTCATAGTTCTGAGTCAGGTGCCTAGAAAAAAAAAAGAAAACTCTGACAACAGCAGCACAAAACCCCAGAAATTTGGGACACAGCACTCTCTACTCTGGAAGCACAGTTCTACCATGGTAAAGAGCTTACAACTGAAGTAATTGGCTGGCAAGATGAGCAAACAGAGGAAACACAATCAGACTATAAAATCATTTTCTGGGGACAAAGAGGATCTAAACATAGAACCATAAGAAGACAACAAAGTCAAAACTCCTGCCTCAAAAGCCTCTAAGAAAAATATGAATTGGTAGCAGATCATGGAGTAGCTCAAGAAGGATTTTGAAAATAAAATAAGAGAAGTAGAGGAAAAATTAGGAAGAGAGATGAAAATGATGCAAGAAAATCATGAGAAGCAAGTAAATAGCTTGACTAAAGAAAATAACACCTTAAAAATAGAATAATGGGTGGCTAGGTGGCACAGTGAATAGAGCACCAGCCCTGGATTCAGGGGGACCTGAGTTCAAATCTGGGCTTAGACACTGACACACTTGCTAGCCATGTGACCTTGGGCAAGTCACTTAATGCCAATTGCCCTAACTTTACCCCTCCAAGAAAAAAAAAAAGAAAAAAAAAAACAAAACAAAAAAATTGACTAACCCAAAAGGCAAAAGAGGCCCAAAAAGCCAATTAGGAGAAGAATGCCTCAAAAAACTGAATTACCCAGATATAAGAGGAATTTAAAAACTCACTGAAGAGAATAATTCCTTCAAAATTAGACTGAAGGAATTGGAAGCTAATGACATTATGAGAAATCAAGATACCATAAAACAGATTGAAACAAATGAAAAAACAGAAGGCAAAATGAAATATTTCATTGGAAAACCCACTGACCTGGGAAATAAATCCAGGAGAGATAATTTAAAAATTCTGAAAAGATAATTTAAAATTTCTGAAATTTAAAATATCTGAAAGCCATTATCAAAAAATGAGCCTAGAAATCATACTTCAAGAAATTCTCAAGAAAAATTGCTCTGATATTTTATAACCATAGGACATCTCTTGAAAAACTTCCCCAAAAGAAAACTCCTAGGTATTATTATAGCCAAATTACATAGTTCTGTAAACCCAAGCATGAGCAGCTTTCCAAAGAACTGCTGATGTGCAGAGCTTCAAAATTCTGGTTACATAGTATAGTGAACTCTCTATTCAGTAACAAAGAAAAAACATTGACAGAGATTAAAGTACAGCATTCACAATATTATAACTTCTCACTAAAGTGACCACATAGTTTTCTTAAAAGTGGTCACATAGTTTTAAGCAAAAGATAACATTTATTTAGTAACTCAATCATTTCATAACTGAATCATTTATTAAGTCCTTAATTCAATCATCCTTAAGGAGGCCAGGCCCCCTTAAGGGAAACAAAGTACAATCATTTAGTAAGTCCTTAACTCAATCATCCTTAAGGAGGCTTGCTTCCTTAATGGACAGAAAGTAAAAAGGTCAAAATTCTCCACTCCTAGGTCACATTGTCTTAATCTCTCAGTCAAAAAGTCTTCTTCCTTCTTAATTGGAGATTAATTTCCAATCATCCTTAATTCAATAATTCAGTTACCCTGAAGAAGTACAAGATGCAGAGCACAAAGCCCTCAACCGCTAGGCCATAGTGAATCATGATCTTCTCAATTTGCAATAAATACCCAAGGAGTGGTCTTTTCATATTGACTTGAGGCAGGCTCTCAGTTTCCATGGTTCTTCCATGCTCCAAGTTCCTGCCTGAATCTACCCAACTGTCACCTGAGTTCAAAAGCAGACAGCTCTCAGTTCCTTTTCCAGATCCTTGTTCCACAGGAAAATTCCTGTTTCCAGATTCCTGTTCCATAGGGAAATTCACAGTGTCTAGTCCACCTCAAGTTCTTCACAATTTCTGTTCCTGAGTACACAAAGCTTAACAAAACCAGAATAACATCCATTCACATTGCTGGCACCATCATCAATTCACTTTCTGCCTGTGAATCAACATAGACCCAACAACAAGGCCTGAAAAATCAACAAAAATCATCATATAGTCCCAGGACCTCTGATAACATCAATAGGACCCTCCTCCAGGATTTCTGTAAACATAGAACAGGAAATCCTCTTTCAAGGCTTCTGAACCAGCAGTAAGATCCCAGGGCTTCTGTAACAATAGCAACATGCTCTATCAGCAGACAAATTTGATAAATTAACATCAAAGCAGACAGACAAAGTATGGGCACCACAGCCATGCTTCTTCCCAGTTCTCCTCTCTTCTCATTTCTCAGTTCTTCTAAATTCTCTTCTCCATTCTTCTCAGTTCTCAGTTTAGTACTCAGTTCTCTTCTCAGTTCTCAGTTCTCAATTCTGCTTTCAAATCTTCTTTCTCCATCTTGGACATTTACTTATATATGATCATTAGCTTCTCCCTGCCCCACCCCTTCCTGTTGCATCGGCAAGTTCCTCCCACTATGGGATTCACAAGTTCTGTGTCTTAACAAACTTGAAACAAGGTGCTAAGTGCTTGTTTTCTTGCCAATACAAGGGCCAGGGAAGATCTTCAAATCCCCATTACTATTACAGGTCAAGGAGAAAATATTATAAGCATCCAGGAAGAAAAATTTGAGTATTGTGGAAACACAATCAGGATAACACAAGATCTAGCAGAAGGGATTGAAGGGCTTGGAATATGATATTCCAGGGGCCAAAGGAGCAAGGATTAAAACCAAAAATCACTTACCCAGCAAAACTGAGTATAATGTTTCAGGGGAAAATGTGGTCATTCAATGAAATAGTGGGCTTTCAAGCATTCTTGATGAAAAAACAGAGCTGAAAAGAAAATTTGGCTTTCAAATACATGAAGCAAGAAAAGCATGAGAGCATTAAGAGGAAAAATGAAATAGTAAGGAATTTATTAAAGGTGAACTATTTAATTCCCTACATAGAAAAATGATAATTATAACTCATGAGACTTTTTCTCAATATGTGGATAGCTGAAGGGAATATACATGTATATATGTATACATATATATGTATGTATGTATGTATAGGAGGGTATATGTATGTGTGTGTGTGTGTGTGTACAGGTTTACATAGACAGAGGGCACAAGATGCATTGAATATGAAGGGATGATAACTACAAAATAAAATTAAGAGGTGAGAGAGGAATATATTTGGAGAATGAGAAAGGGAGAGATAGAATAAGGTAAATTATCTCATATAACAGAAAACTGTTACAGTGGAGGGGAAGAGCAGGAAGGTGAAAGGGAATGGTTCAACCTTACTTTCATTGAATTTGACTTAAGGAGGGAATAACATACACATTCAACTGGGTATCTTACACTATAGGAAAGTAGGTGGGAAGGGGATAAGAGGGGCAATGATAGAAGGGAGGGAAGATTTGGGGAGAGTGTAGTTAGAAGCAAACACTTTTAAAAAGGGTCAGGGTCAAAGTAGAAAATAGAATAACTGGAGTGGGATAAGATGGAGGGAAATACAGTTAGTCTTTCACAATATAACTACTAAGGAAACATTTTGCATAATTACACACATACAACCTATAGTGAATTGTTTGTCTTCCCAGTGGGGTTGGGTGAAGAGAGAAGAAAATAAAAATCTGGAAATCAAAGTTTTAGCAACAAATTAAAAAAACTTTACATGCAATGGAGAAATAAGATATACAGGTACTGGGATATAGAAATCCATCTTTCCTTACTAGAATGTTGGGGGAAGGAATTGAGGAAGATATATAAGAGATAACAGATTGGGGGAAGGGGTATTCAGTAGGTGCACTATATTTGGGTGGGAGTAGGGGAAAGATGGGGAGAACATTTGTAACTCAAAATCTTGAGGAAATGAATGTTGTAAAATAAAAATTAAAAAATAATATTTTAAAAAAGACATGATAAATGCCTTGTGTGTGTCCACATACCTAGGAAGTATGTGAATGGATGATTTAAGCCCATGTCTTCCTGGCACTATGTCCATTATATCATCTTGCAGCAGAAATGTCAGTGTAATCTCAGGCTGCATTTTGGAGGGAGGAAGGGCACAGTTATTTGGACTAAGGAAATTATTGTCCCATTGTACTTTTCCCTCTTCAGATTACATTTGGAGCATTCGGTTCCCCTCTGGGTGTTATATTTTAGGAAATTCACTGATAAGCTGAATATTTAGAAAATTGTAGGGAGGACCAAGAGAGTCTTTGACATAAAGTGTTCTTCAAAAGACACTATGCTTTTCTGTGAACTGCTTTCAACATTAAAGGCAAAAACAAACACAAAAAAGAAAAAAATCTAAATGTAAAACCATCATTTTTGTATTGTCAGTCTCTGACATATAGTTGGTTCTTCCCAAATTGTTATTGAATAAATGAATGATTAAGGGCCATTTCACATATCCTTCCAATAAATTTTAGCACAAGATGTTTTATTAAGCACTGATTATTATTTAGGAAGTTGCATTAATCAAAGATGAAAGCTGTGATAATACTGATCAGTCCAAATTTGGAGAGAAATAAGATTCAAACCATAAGCCTAGATTTTTGAAAAATGAAAATGTTATGGCTCTATTACCTATGGGAAAATATTCATATTCATTTTTCTCCTTTCAAATATCTGTTATTAGACATATATTAATTCACACACTTGTGACACAAGCTAATTTCATGCTCAGCATGAAACCCTACTGCAAGTATTGAATATAATTATATTACAGTGGTTGAAAGTCTAATTTCCAATGTAAACAATAGCTCAGAACACTCTGATCTAAGGTAAGATTTCACATTAAGTGTATTCAACCTTAACAGAGGAGGAAATGGTCAAAATCCTCAGGACCTTGAACTCTTCAGAGGAAACATGTTCTAAAACTAAAGGATAAAATTGTAAAAATAAAGGATATGAGATTTTAGAGTTATAGCTGCAATTTAAAAATGGCTTTAGACAAATTAGATTCATTCTATAATCCATTGAACAGATTGCATAATGTAGATAAAAAGCATAACTCATCCTTTAAAATTTGAAAAGTCATCAGAATTATACAAATCTGTATTTTTCTTTTACTTCACATATTATCCTTTGCATGTACATAGTACACAGTAATAGCATTGAATATTTATGAATGAATAAAACAAACCAATGAATGAATGTAACCACTTAACATGAGGGGATTTAGACCCTGCACAAATATCTCATCTTTTCTTGCCATTCCTTTTGAATGAACCAATGGAAACATCACTCATAGATTTTCAAAGACTACTTTGTTCAAACACATTCAAGCTGTACCCAAAGTACATTACATAATTTTTATTGTTTTCTCTTAGTTACTTCTGTATTGTGTGCTATTGTTTAGGTAATTAGTTGTATCCCATTCTTCCTGATCCCATTTGGGATTTTCTTGGCCAAGATACTGGAGTGGTTTGCCATTTCCTTCTGCAGATCATTTTGCAGATGAGGAAACTGAGGCAAACATAGTTAAGTTACTTGTTCAGGTTCACACAGCTTATGAGTATCTGAGCCCCAAATTGAACTCAGGAGGATGAGTCTTCTTGATGCCAGGCTTGGCACTCTATCCACCATGCCACTTAGCTGTCCTGAATAATAATATTAATAATTAATAAATTATATATATGTATAGTAGAGTATTCTTCATACATGATTTAATTTAACTTTATACCACTTAGAAGTATTTTATATACAAAATTAATATTACAACAATGGATCTATGATAAACTACCTGATAGTAATTCAGAATGGAATGGTGGGGCAAAGGGACGAGGAGTATGTTGTGAAAATCATCTTGCTGAAGAAAAGAATGTTAAAATGTGAATGAGCATTTATATCCATAATCAAGTAAAGAATAATTACTCTTACTTCAGGTGAGCTTCTTCTCCCACAAGAGTTAAGAGTGTTAGGAGAGGAAGATGTGTGAATGAAGAAAACAGAAAAAAAAAATTGAACCTGATAATGAAACTTCATTGGGATCCAATCAAAAAAAGGGAAACATTCAGTAATAAATTATTATATAAAATTTCAGTTATAAAAATGTGTGTTTATTATTACAGTGTAAAATACATTTACTTTCTAACAGCTACACAGTAGTTTAGGCTTCCTTAGCAAGCCTGAATTAATCATACCAACAAGCTATGATAACAAACTACAGTTTTTTAAAAGGAATATCACTAGGATATTTCTCATGGAAGTAAATTATTTTAATGAGTCTCCAGTTAAAATGCAGAATGAAAATCATATTTTTTCTTCCTACAAATAGCTAAAACCATCCTCTGGTATGAAATAGATTTAAAAGGATGTTAAGAGGCTGGAACACCAGAATTTTTCACTAACAGAGAAGTGATATTCCATGTGTATAAGCTCATATAATCTGACTAGCATTGCCAAAAAGCAAAGAAAAACTATTTGCCTAAATAAGAAATTTAAATGATGGAAATACCTTTAATATTAAATACTCAGTTCTGTGTTCTTAGTTTAAGGAATCATTCACTGAAAATCATAGACTACTTTTCTAGCTTCTTTCATCAAAAGTGGTATGCTCATTATTTAACATGGGAGTAATTTGTAGAAGTCATAAGCTGGTTACCTAAGTAAATGATACTTTTTAAATTTTCCTTTAAATTATATAGAGCAATCTAACCAAATACTGAGAACTGTAATCAATCATTAATACAAAAAATAAAATATTTTGTTATTTATATCATATAATATTGCTGTTTCTGTGATATGACACTTGTCTATTATATCATAGATATATGTACCTACATATGATAAAGAAAACCAACAAATGAAATATTTCTGTGATTCTTGGCTTATTTAAATGTGGAGAAACACATTTTCTTTGGTTGAAGATAGAATTTCTCTAAGGAAAAGTTATACACTAATACCTCATCATAATATGTAGATGTCTGTGAGTCTCAAAGACTGCCAGGAGACAGCACAATCTGGCAGGCTAGAAAAGATTTGAATATGGACCTGAAGATGGACAAGCATGTGTCTCTACTTACTAATTCCATACTAGCTAAATTCATAGGAGTTCATCATCAAAATCTTGTTGCCAGTTGATCAAAGATATTTACATATATACATACATGCATGCATATACACAATCTAAAATATATGTGTGAATATATACATACACACAATACATCTACCTATCTAATCACCTATTTGGTTATAGAGGAATTATAATATGATATTGATAAAATATCACCATAATTGATATCACTGAATATTAAAGTACTCAAATTGGTTTATAGTTGATATTTCTCTCATTGTCATTAACTACAGATAAAATCACATCTTAGAAAGTATTTCTTCAATTAGTATTTGGAATGTTTTGTTTAAGAATACACACACACATATGATAAATGCTTTATCACACAATCTACATTTTCAGTTCTACCTACTCACTGTGACTGGAAATTTTCCAAACTCAATGAGAAAATTCCAAATGTTATTGACCCAGAATGGTAATTTTACTAAATGCCTACTATGTGCCAGCTACTGTGCTACCAGAGAGACAAAGAAAGGCATGAGATAGTATACAAAACGAAGCTGAAAAGGGCAAAAGGGCATCCTGTTTGGAGGGAAAGGGAAAAGTTGAGACCTGCAGCAAGGCAAATAATCTAAGAAGGTGTGAATTAGAGAATGCATCATAGTTTACTTCATCCTGTAGTATACTTCATTTCTGAAGAACATGAAATCTAGGAGATTAATCATATGGGAAATAATAAAGGAATTCCACAGGCATCCTCCTTAAATAGTTGTGGATTTGGGAAGAACTCTACAATGTCTACTATCAATTGTCTCTAACAAAGGGAGGAACAGGCCCTAGGAATAAGGGCTGCAGAGAAGGTATATCAGAGTTGATTTCATATTCCAAAATGACACATTTCTGGAGAACATAAAAGCCAAGAAAACAGCTTTGTACTATAATAATTCAATCTGCACATTTTAACAAAATTCTACTCACCCTAAACTGTATGACATTTTAATGTAACATTGTATCATTGCTTTAATCATTATATTTTTCTAATGCTGTCCCAGGGCACACTTCTATATTTTTTTTCCTTTGTAGTAGAAGCCACCTTATTCCCTCAAGACTCTGTTGTCCAACAGGCTTATTTTATCATTCTGTAGATTATATATCATTCAGAAGGGAAACGAATTTGGGCATAATAGAAAGTCACTTTCCCTCTGAACCAAAACCATTTAAATAGCTCAAGGTATTGGTTAAGGCAAAGTCTTGGGTTTATAATTCCTCTGTACCATTTAAGGGACTCTTTTGGCTCCATTAGCACCAGATTCAAGCGTGCATATCTCTTCTCTCTGAGGTACTGGTGTTTCCCAGGAATTTCCCATTCTCTTGTAGAAAGATGCATTCCAGAAGCCTTTCTCTCTCCCTTTTGGAGAAGTTAGAGATTCTTAAATGTTCAGACTTCTCTCTGAAAGGCTGGGTTCTGGAAGTCCTGAAATCTAAGTTGCCATGAAACACACCTTATAAAAAATAGCATTAGGACCAGGACTGATTCTGGAATTCTGTTAATTAAGGTTTCATATTAGGATAAAATGAGGCACTCAAAGGTTATTGAATAGTCAACAAAGAAAATTTACTTAGCCCTAAAACAGCAATGATAGGTGACAAGGAAGGAGAGGCATTTAGCTTTTAAAGAACTCTCAGCTCTGTCAATTTCAGCAGGGCTGAACATGACGATCTGTTAACAATATAGGCTATCTAGTCAGTTGAGAAGGATATGGTGATTGCCAAGGTCTTCAGACATCCACAAAGTTAGAGGGGCCTCCATTCCACATGGGCAGAATTTTTTATACCCTTAGGTGATTAAGAAGAAAGTGAATATAGTAAAAAGCTAGCAGAAAGCTGTGTCAAGGGTAGGCAAAGCCCAACCAGATACCACGGAGAATTGTCATGGTTTAGGGAAAACTAATATTTTTTGGGGGGGAGGGGTTGAAGATTAGAGTGAATGAGGGAAGGTTTAACTTAATCAATGTTATAAGGTAGAAGGAGAGGTGTGGGTCCAACAAAGCATTGTTAAATATTCTTTTTTTAATTTTATTCTGAACTTATGAAACAAACAAGTATTTTTACACCATAGCAGAATGGGGGAAAAGATGATTGCACATGAAACTGCAAATGTACAACTTGCTATTCCTTTCAAATATACATTAAAGTCATCATGTAAAAATAAGCAAAAATAAAAAAGAAAGTTACACGGTAAATGTTTAATATCTAGATGTCTGGGGAAAAGGTATGCATGGCACATTTTAAAATTTGACCTGTGTTATGCATATCCTTTCATTACTTTATTAAGCCTACACAATCACACATACTCTTATACACACTCACACAAAATGGTAACGAGTACTGATTTGTGGTTTTTGCTAATTTCAGAGGTGTAAATACACTGAATTTTTTAACAATTGAGAGCATTTGCAAATACAACAGGTCTCTTTGACATCTAACCATCTCTGGGTCTAAGAAGTGGGAGTTTAGGCAGCTGAAAATTAAAAAAAAAATCTTCTCCTTTCAGCCTATATACATAATATTAAGTACAATAATCCTAGGGCAGTCATTATCAGGGGGATAGACTACATACATATACAAGATTTCTCTCCTCTATTCCTTTCCTCTTGGAATTAGGTCTGGTTTTAGCTCTGTGGCTCTCACAGTCTCTTAAAATGGAAAAAAAAAGGCCTACCTACAATGGTGTAGTAACTTTTAAAAGCCTAGCAAGAGGGGTGCCCACAAATAACAGTAACCAAATCACTGCTAACGTTCAAGAGATTCTATAAATTACTCAAAGGGCTGCCAATAAGCATTTCCCTTTTCCTCCACAATATAGCTGCCTTCAGAGACCCCAAAATCTTCTCACTTCCCTATAACAACAATGACCAATGATCAATGTCCTAAATAGGTAAAAGTGGCCCCAGTGAGGATAGTTCTTCTCATTCTATCCTTCTTTCTTCTCTCCAGAGAGTAGAAAAGAGGAATTGGAAAGGAGTGGAAGTGAAGATAAGGATAACTTCTTGTCTATAAACAAACTTGCAGAATAGCTCCCAGTTAAGACGATTATTATGAAATGAACTGTTTTATAGTACCTTTTCACCAAATTCGTTTTTGAGAAACCTTCTGCAAAGTGTCTCTGCATGAAATAAGAATGATGGAAGAAATGATTAAATGAGGCCAATAATATAAGAAGCAGGATGACATAATTGGAAGAAATATTTGAATCTGGAATTAGAGTGTCTGGATTCAAAAGCTAGTTCTCTTCCTTACTACCTGTTCGCTCTAGGCCTCAGTCTACTCATCTCTAAAATCAGAGAGCTATATTATAAGATCTCTATGGCCTTTTTTGAAGTCCAAATAGTCTAACTTTGGATGTTACTTAAAATATATAATGTTTTATTTAGTAGTTTCTTTTCTATAACTGATGAATTGGTTGTTAGGTTTCCTCATCTATGATGTCCTAATTAGTTGTCTAAATAAAGATGAAAATGGGAATTCTCATGAATTTTAAATTAATAATGATTTTGAAATTTTTTTAGAATTTTTGTATTTTTCAAACCTTCTATTGAGTACATGGATCTGCACTAAGGGTTTAACTTAAAGTTAACGTAATCTTTAAAATGTCATAACAAGTAAACATTTTCATTTTATTCTACTTTCAAATATTAATTCCTCAAAATAAAGTAATTAATTATACTAAACTCTATAAAAATGTAAGCTTGTCTAAGATAAATGCATGCAGGAGCAGATACAGTTTACACATACACACACTCTATTCCTTTTATCCCCCTACACCCTCAGTTGTCTCAGGTGATTTCTGTACTCCTGGTATAGAAACTGCATTAACTTGGGGTGGCTAGGTGGCACAGTGAATAGAGAACTGGTCCTGGAGTTAGGAGGAACTAAGTTCAAATCTGGCCTCAGATACTTAACACAAATCTGGCCATGTGACCTTGGGCAAATCATTTAAACCCCCCTCCAAAAAGCAAAAAAAAAAAACAAAACCCAAAAAACAAAACAAAAATAAAAACATGCATCCACTGACGTATGTCAGCATATTATTTATAATATAGTTTTAGATGTACTCTAGAGACTTGAACCCAGGTTTTCCTGATTCCAAAGATAAGCCACTAAGCCACTATTTGACAAAAATGTCTGGGAAAACTGGAAAATAGTATGGCAGAAACTGGGCATAGACCAATTTTCTTATACCATACACCAAAATAAAGTCTAAATGGCTTAATTATCTAAATATAAAGGCTGATACTGTAAGCAATTTGGGAGAGAAAGGAAGAGTTTGCTTGTCAGATTTATGGAGAAGGGAAGAATTTATAACCAAACAAGAGATAGAGACCATTACAAAATGCAAAATGGATGATTTTGATAACATTAAATTGAAAAGATTTTGTACATACAAAGCCAATATAACCAAGATGAGGAGGGAAGCATAAAATTGGGAAAGGATTTTTACAACCAGTATCTTAGATAAAGGCCTCATTTCTAAAATATACAGAGAACTAAGTCAAATCTATAAGAATGCAAGTCATTCCCCAATTGATAAATGGTCAAAGGTTATGAACAGGCAGTTTTCACAGGAAGAAATTAAAGATATTTAAAATGTTGTGAAAAATGCTCTAAATCACTATTAATTAGAAAAATACAAATCAAAACAACTCCGATGTACTACATCTCACTGATCAGATTGGCTAATATGACAAAAAGAGGAAAATGATAAATGATGGAGAATATGTGGGAAAATTCGAATATTAATGCTTTGCTGGTGAAGTTGTGAACTGATCTAACAATTCTGGACAGCAATCTGGAACTATGCCCAAAAAGCTATACAAAAGTGCATACCCTTTGACCTAGCAATACCACTTCTAGCTCTGTACCCTAAAGAGATCATAGAAGTGTGAAAAAGACCTGTATGTACAAAAATATTTATAGCAGCTCTTTTTGTGGTGGCAAAGAATTGGAAATAAAGGGGATACCCATCCATAGGGGAATGGCTAAACAAGTTGTGGTATATGAATGTAATGGAATACTATTATGCTATAAGAAGTGAGGAGCAGACAGACTTTATAATAACTTGGGAAGACTTATATACATTGATGCTGAGTGAGAGGAGCAGAAGCAAGAGAACATTGTATACAATTATAAAGACATCATATCTGTGATAACTAACTTTGATAGATTGGGCTCCTCTCAGCAATGCAAGGCAACTCCAAAGTACTCATGATGGAAAAGACTGTTCACATCCAGAGAAAAAATTACAGAGTCTGGATGCAGATTAATGCAAATTACTTGCTCTCCCTCATTTGAGCATAGGAAGTAAGTCAGAGGTGAAGGGAACTCTTTGGCATACCTCTTTTTATCCTCTCTTCAGAAGCTAATTTAAACCAAGAAGTTACCATGTTATCAATGTCATGTCTGTCTGTCTGTCTCTCTCTCTCTCTATCTATCTATCTATCTATCTGTCTATCCATGTACCTCTATATATCTATCTTTCTATCTATCTAAAATCATGAAGTATCTATTAATAAAAATTTATGTATGACTTAACTTTTGGCTTCTGATATATTTAGAGAAAAAACATTCAAATAGACAACCCCCAGAGAAGGGCAGGTTTATTATTACCTTTGTATACTTTTAGAATGTTCCTTCAGAGAAAACTCCTCTGCCACACAGAAGTGGACTCCCTGGGAAGACCAAAGAGGAGGGGGATTCTTTATCTTCTTTAGATAGCATGCTTTAATGCACATCAAGTAGGGAATCTGCTTGGTTGATTTGCCCCAAATGTTTGCATTAGTTTGTAAGTTAATCTATAAAAAAATAACAAACATGAAAATGTATATTTCTCATATAGGCTGGTGATTAAAAATAAAGTATGGATGAAATCCTCCATTTATCCTACAGTGGAAATTTTAGGTAATGAGCAAATATTTACCCAAGCTATCTGTTGATATTTTAACCTATTTTTAACAGAAAAAAACAGCTTTTCGTTTGCATGTAATTTGAAGATTTGGGTGATTCAACATTTATTAAAGATGGACAGTACTGAAAATTATATTATACAGAAACCAAGAGAAAGAGTATTATCATCATCAACACACTCACATGCATTACAGCCCACAATAAGTCATGCTAGCATCTTCTGTAACCTGTGAATCCTATATGTATATCTATGTATGTATATGTATTCATATGGGAATATGTATATATGCCTTTATATATACATGGGTATCTATCTATATATGTATACATGGATATATGTGTTAAAGTATGCATGCATCCACATGTGTGTATACATATTACAGGAAGGTCACTCATCTTAGTGAGGTAGAGTTTCTATAAAATATCTTGACTCTAGGAATTCATGATATTATAATATTTAGGAGAGGTAAAGCTGTAATCAAACTTGGCATATTCCAAACACTTGCTAGATCAGTACAGAAAGGAAATTAAGTATGACAAAAAGGCTTCCATCCAAGTGTCCTGGTTGAGATTCAGGTGGCTGGCACGAGGGTGTCTCCCTTCTATAGTAGGTTTTTGACACAAAGTCTCACAATTTTTAAAAGCCAATCTCAGTAAGCTGCAGGGAAAATGCTTTGGAGCAGTGAGTGTGATAACACCACAAAAATCTGTTGCTGCTCCTACTGAACTCAAGCCTTTTCTCTAATTTAGGCTCTGAAGATCTTTAAGGAAAGTGGTTTTCTGTTGTTGGTGTTGTTTTCTGCCCTGTGGCTAATGATATTAATCACAGAAAGGCAAGACAGTGCTAAGAAGTTACAATACAGAAGAATCATAAGACTCTCCCTTCTATGGACCTGAATGTCAGTTTAATTTCCCTGCTAAAATTATTTATAATAATCATGTCTCCTCAATCTGGATGATGCCTTGGTGGATATTCCTTCCAGAATAAACAAAATGCTTAGTTAATGCATATAACAAGCACAGATTTCATAAGTCCTTTCCTTCTAAATTCTCTGGGGTCACTTCATGAATGGATAGTCACATTTTTCCCTTGCATAGCTTGAATATATATGAATAATTCACTTATGAATGACTCTATAAACTTGTTTCTACTACCTTAACAGTCTTATCTCCAAGTACCATTCTCAACACAATATATTCTTGAAAAAACAAGCTCCTTACCATTTCCCAAACCCATCCTGAACACTGTGGTGGCTAGAATTTCAATCACAAATTTCCTATCCTTGTAATATCCTACCTACCACTTCTGCTAGTTGAAATCCTCCTGCACCTTGAGGATCAGCTTAGATGAATTCATCTCCTTTCTCAGATGAAAGTAAAAAAATAAAAGCAACCTTCTTTTGAATTCAGGTAGTACTTTGTACTGGCAGTGGATAGAGCACCAGTGTTGGGCTCAGGAAGACATGGTTTTAAATTTTACCTCAATTTTTTTTCAATCTGAGTAAACCTGGGTAAATCATATAATTTTCCACAGCTTCACTTTTCTTATCTATAAAATAAAATAATAATAGGCCACATCTTACATGGCTGTGAATCAAATGAAGCAGTGAAAGGCAAATACATAGTAAGTATAAAACTGCTATATAAATCTGAATTATTATTATTCATATTACTATTCACATAATATTTATTCTATAAGTATTTTTGTGCATCTTATCTGTTATTAGAGCGTAACTCTTTTTGATTAAGGAATGTGCTTTGTCTTTTGAACTTTTGGACAGCTAGGACAGTATCTTGCCTATAAGAGTTGCTCAATTGAACATTTGCTGGATGTATGAGTGAATGTATTGATAGATCAACAAAAAAATGAACAAATGTTGTCCTGGTTAGCCTAATCTCTCTCCTGACCTAATCTTTCTGCTCACCCACTTTGTTGAACATCTCAATCTCGAGGTCCTATAGATATCTTTTTTTAGGCATACTTTTAAATTCTTATTTATTTTGCAATGTATGGAATAAAATATACATTTTCATAAAAGTATAATAAAATATGATTGCACATGAAACTGCAAGTCTATTATGTGCAACTGGCTATTCCTTTTAAATACATAATAAAGTTAGTCTGCAAATTTCTTTTTTTCTTCCCTTACCCACCCTAGATATGGCCCCCTTTAGACATAACTGACATAACTCTCTCTCTCTCCCTCTCTCTGTCTCTCTCTGTCTCTCTCTCTCTCTCTCTGTCTCTCTCTCTCTCTCTCTCTCTCTCTCTCTCCATATATATATATGTATATATATACGTATATATGTATATATATACGTATATATATACATATATACATATATATACACACACACATACACTTATATACACATATGTATATATGTGTATATATGTATGTATGTGTGTATATATATAGAGAGAGAGAGACAGAGACAGAGACAGAGAGAGAGAGAGAGAGAGAGACAGAGACAGAGAGAGACAGAGAGAGACAGAGAGACAGAGAGAGAGACAGAGAGAGAGAGAGAGAGAGACAGAGACAGAGACAGAGACAGAGACAGAGAGAGAGAGAGAGAGAGAGAGAGAGAGAGAGAGAGTATGTTTATGTGTCATTCTATACATACTTCTATTTGTCAGTTCTTTTCCTAGATGCATATACTGTCTTCCTCTGTATGTCCTGTCCTTTGTAGTTAACTTGGGACACCTTAAATACAACATGTCCAAAACTGAACTTTCCCCCAAATGCCCCCCCCCTTTATCTAGCTTTTCTATTACTCTAAAAGGCATTACCATCCTCATCACCTATCCTCAAAATCTAGGTATATTCCTTAACTCCCCCAATCCTTCCTTATCTATTGCCAGATCCTATTGATTCTACATTTGCAACATCTCTCATATATACCTCTGTCTCTTCTCTGAAACTGTCACTACATTGATATAAGCACTCATCCCCTCACATTTGACTACTGAACTAATTTTTTGATTAGTATCCCTCCCTCAAGTCTTTCCCCTATCCAAGCCATTCTCTATCCAGCTATCAAAATGATCTTATGTATGACTATGTCACTCTCCAATTCCAAAAACTCCAATGGCTCCCCATTACCTGTAACAACAAATATAACATCTGCTTTTTGGCTTGTAGAACATTAATATCTTGGTCTCATCATGCCTTCCCAAGGTCCTAATACCTTATTTCCATCCAAGTTTTCTATTATCCAATGACAGCAATTTTCTTGTTTTTCACAGAGATAGTCCAGCTACCAAATCTATGCAGTTTCTGTCTTTCTGTGTCTTGGTCTAAGCCTGTTAATTCATTTTTAAATGGAATTCCCAGGGTATAAATGGCCTCTATTGATGAAAATAGCCAATTTATCTTAAGAGATTGACAGTCTCTAATACTTTGCATGTTTTCTATTTATGTTTTGTTTTTACTTATAGTCAAAAATGCTTCTGAAGACTGGCAAAGATGTAGGGCAGCTGACATGTTAGAGTGGATAGAATACTAGTTTTCCAAATTAGAGGACTTAAGTTAAAATCTTGGCTATGCTACTTACTACCTGTGTGACCTCAAGAAAGGGACTAAATATCTCTAAGTCTCAATATCCTCATCAGTAAAATGAGGGATTTTTTCTACCTGCCAAAACAAACCCAGGACTTATATGATCACAACTACAAAACACTTCTCAAACAAATAAAGTCATATCTAACTAATTGGAAAATATCAATTGCTCGTGACTGAGTTGAGCTAATATAATAAAAATGACAATTTTACCCAAACTAAATTATATATTTAATGCCATACCAATCAATTTACCAGAAAACTACTTGTTAGAGTTAGACAAAATACTAACAAAATTTATTTGGAAGAACCAACGGATTAGAATATCAAGGGAATTAATGAAAAGAAATGCTAGGGAAGGTGGACTACCTCTACCAGAATTTAATCTGTATTATACAGCAGCAGGCATCAAAACTGCTTGGTACTTGCTGAGGAATAGAGGAGTGGATCAATGGAATAGATTGGGTGCACAAATCCAGCAATTAATGAGTATAGTAATCTTTGTTTGATAAACCCAAAGACTCCAGTTTTTGGATTAAGAATGCACTATTTGACAAAAACTGCTAGGAAAACTGGAACACAGTCTGGCAGAAACTGGGCATAGACCATTATCTAACACCATACACCAAAATCAAGTCTAAATGGGTGCATGATCTAGGTATAAAGGATGATACTGTAAGCAATCTGGGAAAGCAAGGAATAGTTTACCTGTCAGATTTGTGGAGAGGGAAAGACTTTAGGACCAAGCAAGAATTAGAGAGCATTATAAAATGCAAAACAGATAATTTTGATTACATTAAATTAAAAAGATTTTGTACAAACAAAGCCAATGTACCAAGATTAAGAGGGAGGTGGGAAATTGGGAAAGAATTTTTACAACCTATGTCTCTGATAAAGGACTCATTTCTAAAATATACAGAGAATTGAGTCAAATCTATAAGAATACAAGTCATTCCCCAATTAATAAATGGTCAAAGGATATTAACAGGCAGTTTTCAGAGAAAGACATTAAAGATAGCTATAAGCATATGAAGAAAAGCTCTAAATTGCTATTAATTAGAGAAATGCAAATCAAAACAACTCTGAAGTACCACATTTCTCCAGTCAGATTGGCTAAGATGACAAAACAGGCAAATGACAAATGCTGGAGGGGATGTGGGCAAATTGGAACACTAATGCATTGCTGGTGGAGTTGTGAACTTACCAACCATTCTGGAGAGCAATCTGGAATTATGCCCAAAGGGCTATAAATAATTGCATACCCTTTGACCCAGCAATACCACTTCTAGGGTTATATCCCAAAGAGATCATAGAAGTGGGAGGAAGACCCATATGTACAAAATATTTATAGCAGCTCTTTTCGTGGTTGCAAAGAATTGGAAATTAAAGAGGTGCCCATCAATGGCTAAACAAGTTGTGTTATATGCATGTAATGGAATACTACTGTGCTGTAAGAAATGAGGAGGAGACGGTTTTCATATTTAGCTGGAGAGGCTTATACAAACTGATGCTGAGTGAGAAGAGTAGAACCAGGAGAAATTTGTATACAATCACAGACACAACATATGTGTGATGACCAACTATGACAGACTGGACTCTTCTTAGCAATGCAGTGATATAAGTCAATCCCGAAAGACTCATGAAGGAGAGAGATGCGACATCCAGAGAAATGACTAGAAGGAACTGAGTTTGAATCCTGATTGAAGCAAATTACTTGATCCTTTTCTTTTCATTGTTTGTTTTTATTTCCTCTTTACCATTTTTCATCCCATCTAGTACAATCGGCCT
The DNA here is from genome assembly GCA_011680675.1 of Gymnobelideus leadbeateri. NCBI lineage: Eukaryota > Metazoa > Chordata > Mammalia > Diprotodontia > Petauridae > Gymnobelideus > Gymnobelideus leadbeateri. Next base: position 759,496 of record WOXC01003574.1, read on the forward strand.
CTGTAACCTGACTAATGTCTAAAGTGAAAGTATTTGCAGATCCTATACTGGACTATAAGCCATCGTGGGTGTGAGGGGAGTGAGGGAAGGGAAATTTGAAACTCAAGGAACTATGGAATTGAATCTTGTAAACTAAAAATAAACAAATAAATTTGAAAAAGAAAAGAAAAAAATGAGGGATTTTTGCTAGAGACTACTAAGGTTCCTTCAATTCTCATTATATCTATCTATATCTATATCTATATATCTATATAGATATAGATAGATGTATAGATAGATAGATATAGATATAGATAGATACATAGAAATGCAAACATCAATTCTGAACCATAACCTTTCTATACCAATTTCTCTGTAGATTTATGCCTTTAACCACAGCTGCCAAAGCCTGAATTTTAGTTTCCACATTCGAGTACGTATAAATGCAGGAATAAATCACAGGAATAAATGACAATTTAATGGTCTTAGGAACAGCAGCCATACGTGATATATCCCTCCCACTAATCATATAGAGTCTGATTACTAGGAAGTAAAAACCAGAAGGATTCAAAACAAATATCAATCTAAGATTTAGCTACTGGGGAGCGAATTGCAAAGAGCATGGAATTTGATGTTTTAGTTGAGGAAAATCTTCATTATGATGTTTCTTTCTTTGAGTAGTACTCCTTGGGAACTGTGGCCAAGTCACAGGTTAGGAAGAAGATATTTTTTAGGTCTTCTGACTTGAATATTTACATTTGAATTTTGTCATGTATCTGATATGACCTGGGACTTATATCATAGTAATGAAGTTTATGAATAGCAGTACTGCAGTTTGTAGGACCATGAATGTGCTTTCATTTGAAAATCAGGTCCCAGACTTTCACACTATCAGTCAGTGTGATAGCTTTTGTCAAACAGTGAAGTTTTGATATTAATCTATCCTAATGTTTGAGAGGGTTATAAGAATAAATGTTTGTACTACAAAAAAGAAATTGTGAAAAATACAAATATTCAAAAGCTATAAATTACGCAAATGACCAGTATTTTTTTTTAACTGTCCTAATTTTCAGGTAAGACATTGCCAGCTGGTTTCTGTTTTGTTTTGTGTTAAAACTACCCTATAGAAACTTAAACTGAGAGAAGTGTGCAATTCTTGATTACTATTTGACACTTTAACCAAACATGTTCCATCCTTAAAGCATCTAACATTTTGCATAAACTATTTATATGAGAAAATGGAACATGGTTTCCTACTAAAGTAGTTATCTTTCAATAGTCATAACATCATATTTCTGTCCATATAAATAGACCATTCATTGTCTTTTTAAACAAAAATATACTTCCATGCAAAACATAGTAATGTGAATAGAATTTCATGTCTTCCCTATTATTGTCCTCTTTGATTTTCATAGAAACATTTCCCTTAACTATAAACAACTTCAAAAACCATTGATTTAAAGTTTATCCACCAATGCACATTGAAATGGTCATAAAGAGTATTTATTTCATCTATCACTGTACATTTTTGCATGGAGCTGAGGTTGAGCTAGTCTGGAGATATTTGGAGGTATTTATCTTTTAAGGTAACATGAAAAGTCATTTTCCACTTACTCAAAACAGAGAAATATGCTTAGATCTATAATAGATTAGGCAGTCCATGTTGGACTAATAAATAGCATTTGATCATGGTAATGCTGCAAGTTATTCTATAGAAATGAATATGTGAGTTATGCATATTTTCTTCAGACTTGGAATTTTTCTCATGGTCATTAGCTTTATATTTCATTTACAGGGTAAATAATTTCAATGCATTACTGATTTGGTTTGTCAGAAAGCTGATCATTTCTGGGAACTCAACAATGAATTTTTCTAAGTCATGCATGTACTCAGTGTTAGCTACCTCCACAAAATAGGATCAATAACATAGGAATTAATTTCAGTTAAATGTGCAGAGATAAGTTAAAGTGTTTCTGCCCATTTGGATATCTGTTTTGCCTCATCACTTTTATAGTCTCTCTTATCTTTTTGTGAGGCATGTAAGCTCTCTGCCTACAAATTCCACCACATAAAACACACCATTGGAGACACACTTACATGTGCACATCTTAGGGGAAAAACGATCATTTAACTACTCTCTAGTTGAATGCAATTTAGCCCCAAGAAGACTTGCCATGCAACACATTTATTCAGTCCAATGCACTGCGTCCTGATTTCTAACAACAGAAGCCAGCTGACAAGTCAATAGCAATTTGCAGATAAAATCAATCAGCTTTACTTGACTGTGTTGCACAAAATCTTACAATTGTTTATGTTTGTAACTCGTTTTGCAAAATAAGAGTTTTGTTCTCCCCCTCCCCCTGTGAGTTTCAGGTAGACCAATAGGTACATATAGATGGATAGAAATAGATTCACATATGCATGCACGCATACATACACACACATACATATATAAGTAAATATATACATATATATGTATATGAGGTGAGGTAGCACTAATACATACACACACACACACACACACACACACACACACATATATATACATAAATATATATTTGCTCTTTATTCAGTTTCTCTTCTATCCATTCCCCTAACTCTTTTCTCTTATTTCCTTGCTCTCCTGTCTCTTTTTAATCAAAAGTTCTACTTAGAACTATTTGAAAAACCTTTGCACCAAGCTAATCAGGAGTACTATAAGCCTGTCATAGATTATGTCCTATACTAGCAGACATAATAAGAGTAGCTAGGTGGTATAGTATATAGAGTGCTGGCTCTGGAGTCTGGAGAAACTGAGTTCAAATCTTACTTCAGATACTTACTTTTGTGTGACACTGGGGAAGTCATTTAACCCCATTTGCCTCAGTTTCTTTAGCTGTAAAATGAGTTAGAGAAAGGAAATGCCAAACCACCCCAGAATCTTTGCCAAGAAAACACCAAAAGAGATCTTGAAGGGTCAGACACTGCTGAAAGAACTGACCAATAAGAACAGATTTAGACATAATTGCGTATGTAATTTCTTCTCTTGTATTTGAGTGCTTCTGTTTTGGGTTTTTTTTTTTTCCATTGGGTATGTTGCTCTCTTCTAGGAGAATGTATGCATGTTCTTGGAAGGCTGGTATTGTTTCACTTTTCTCATTGTATTCCAAGCAGGGCATATACGCAGAGCTTAATAAATGCTTGCTGAATTGAATTGATAATTTAATAAGCATTTATTTAGTGTTTTCCATATACCAGGTGCTGTGCTAGGCACTGAGGAGACAAAGACTGAAAAGAAACAACTTTTTCCCTCAGGGAGCTTAAATTCTATTGGGGAGAAAACATATATGTACATAGTCAATATATACAGAAATAATAAAAAAGCAACTTTCAGGGAAAAGCATGAGTAGTTGGAGGAGGCAAGAGATCAGGGAAGGATTTATGTAGAAGGTATCACTTGAACTAAGTTTTTAAGAAACAAGGGATCATAAGAGGTGGAGGTGAGAAAGATGTATATACTAAGAATTAGAGAGATGTAGTATAAAATATAATAAGAGAAAGTGACGTGTTATGTATAAGGAACAGCAAGAAAAAAATCATTCTGGCAGGATGATGGAGGGTTGTAATATCATGTATTAAGCTATATTATGCTGTGAAACATATGTTATAGGTCTTAGGTTATAATGCTACTGGAGGGCTTTAAAAGACAAAAAGGAGTTTTTGCTTCATTCTAAAGGGAATAGAGGAGATCATAGGCTTTTACTGAATAGGGGAGTCATATAAACAGAACTACATTTTAGGAAAATCACACTATTGGTTCATATAGATGAACTCAAATGGGCAGAGTCTAGATGCTGAGGGCTACAAATTGAGGGCTATTATAAGTAGTTATGTTATGTATGTTATTATATGTTGTTCAGTCATTTCAGTCACATTTGACTTTTCATGACACTTTTGGGATTTTTCTTAGCAAAAATGCTGGAGTGATTTGCCATTTCCTTTTCTGCCTCATTTTACAGATGAGAATCATAGGCAAATGGGGTTAAGTGCTTTGCATAGGGTCATACAGCTAGAATGTATATTCTGAAGTGTCAGAATCCAGATTTGAATTCAAGAAAATGACTCTTCCTGATTCCAAGCCCAGTGATCTGTCCATTGTACCACCTAAACTAGGGTGATGGCGTGTGAACAGAGAAGACAAATGCAAGAAATGTTTTTTTTAATTAATTAATTTAATTAATTTTTAGTTTTCAACATTCATTTCCACAAAATTTTGAGTTACAATTTTTCTCCCTGTCTTTCCCCTACCCCAACACCAAAATAGCAAGCCTACTGAATACCCTTTCCCCGAATCTGTTCTATCTTATATCCTCCCCCATCATACCCCCCACCTTTCTAGTAGAGCAAGATGGATTTCTATACCCCAGTGCCTGTATTTGCTCATATTGGCAGTCAGTTACTTGACCCTTGAGCTCCTTCTCATGGTAAAACTCTGCTTCCAGAATGGAGAGAGCTTTGTCTCAAATTGCTAGGGTTTCTGCAGCTGCTGGAGCTTTTAGGAGGGCACTGTCTCTCTGGTGTCCACCAGCTCTAGCTCACTGGTCACACACCCCAGGACCACCAACCAAGAACGAGATCCAGATCTAAGCAGGTTAAAGCAAGAGAGATTGCCCTCTGAATGGTCACTTGGTCCTCCTACAATGTGCAGGCCAGGAACTCCTGAGGCAGCCACACAGAGGCTGCACTGCTGTGCTGCTGCTGATTCTTGCTCCAGGGACAGCAGCCAGACCATACTCTGCAGTACCTCCCCCTCATTCCAACAAAGTTACATATGGACCTTTTACTTTGTCTTTGACATTTATGGATTTAGAATTCTAGAAGCCACCACAGCTGCTGGTTATTAACTCTCCTGAAGTCTGCTCAGGCCACTGTGGTTTAGGGCCATCCTGGGGCTGGATCCACGCAGCTCCTGTGGGACTTTGCTCGGCTCCCAGCTTGCTGTTATAAACCTTTCCTGTTGGCCTGCCAGAGGTCTTCAGTGGGAGATTTGTTTTTCTCTGTCACTTTGTGTGTTCTGTAGCTTAAATTTTGTTTAGAGTAATTTTTCACAGGTTTTGGAATTGTTTGGAGCCAGAGCCCATGTCAAGTTTGTGCTTCTGTTCAGCCATCTTGTTTCCGCCACATGCTAGAAATGTTGTGAAGATAGAAACAACAAAAATTGGATGTGTATTGGATATGCGAGGTGAGGAAATGGATAAACAATACCTGTCTGAATGACTATGAAGGGAAGAGTCAAATACTGCACTAAGTGTTGAAGGATACAAATCAAAAAGTGAGACAGTTGCAGCTCTCGAGAAGTTCACATTCTAATTGTAGGAGGTAATATAGCACAGAAGAGCATTCAACTGCAGTGAGAATAGAAAGACCTGGTCATCTTTGTGATTTAGCAGCAAGGTCAATGGGAAAACCTACAGATCCTTAGGGCTCATTACTAGGACAGATGGTAATAATATGTGGGTATAGAGATCTCTTGAGGGCATGGATTAGGGCAAATGATAAAGCCCATTGATCTTAGGAGACCACAGTGAAGCTGATTAGGCTTGGAAGTTTTTAAAGCTTTTCATAAGCTAGCTCCAATCTAGCATTCTAGCCTTATAATACATCACTTTCTGTCCTGGTTGCACCTTACAATTCTGCCAGGCCAGCTTTTTTTTGTAATTACTCATATACCTAGTGGTATCTTCTTACCATCTATCAGCAATATAGCAGGCAACAATTAATTCATCCAAGGAATATGTACCCACTAGGTGAGCATAGGAGTAGTCCCCAACTGCTAAGAAAAGGGGACTGGTTGCAAGATTTGGGGGAAAGTGCTTTACTTCAGAGTAGTGGTAATGGAAGGTGACCATTATTAAGCCAGGGGAGTAAGGAATCAAGAATATCACTAAACTTTGGAACCTGGATGATAGGAAAGATGGTAGTACCCTTTGCAGAAATAAGAAAGTTTGAAAGAAGTATGGGTTTGGGAGAAAAGATGAGTTATGTTTTTGGCATATTAAATTTGCAATGTCAATGGGGCATTCCTTTATAAACGGAGATGCAAAATAAGAGCTCAGGAGAAATATTAGGTCTGGCTATATAGATCTGTGAATCATCTGTAAAGAGATAGTAATTAAACCCATGAGATCACCAAATGAGAAAATTCATAGAGAAAAGAAAAGAGGGCCTCAAGACTGAGCTTTAAGATATACTTACAGCTAGGAAGTATAATATGGATAAAAAAAACACTTAAAGAAAACTGAGTAGAGGTCAGATAGGTTAGAGAAGAATCAAGAGAGAAATGCCAACCCAAGAGGAAGGAGCATTACAGAATAAAAGTATGTCAGTAGTGTCAAAGGCTGCACAGATGTTGAGGATGAAAACTGAGAAAAGACCATTAGATCTGATAATTAGTAGATCATTAACTGGGGTAGCTAGATGGTTCAGTGGATACAATGTTGGACCTGGAGTCAGGAAGATCCGAGTTCAAATTTGACCTAGTTATATGACCCTGGGCAAGTCACTTAACCTTGATTTACCTTGATGTGCTTGAGAAAGAAATGACAAACCACTTTATAATCTTTGCCAGGAAAACTCCTTAGGCATATTGGTATGTTCATGGGATCATGAAGAGTAGGACATGTCTGAAGGACAGATCATTAATAACTTTGAAGAAAACAGTTTCAAATAAATAAGCATATAAGTCAGAAAATAAAGAGTTGGAAAGTGAATTGGAAATGAAGCAGAAGCAATAAGTTGAGACTCTCCCCTCCTCTGTTTCCTAGGAACTTGTCTGTAAGATGGAAAAGAGACACATTATATATGTGTACATGCATTTATATACACATAAAAATAAATATATGTGCATATATATGCAGAAATAAGTATATGCATGTATATGCATACATCTATACATACACACATATATGTATATGTATACATATACACATATGTATGTATTGTGTATGCATGTATGTGCCTGTATCTAGTATATAGAAACTTTAAAAAACAGCTTGAAGATGTGTGGGGCAGGGTTGGATTACTGTAAGGGGAATCTTCTTCATAAGTCAGGAGAAGAGAGAATCAAGGCCACATATGGAGGAGTTGCCTTTCATGAAGGAAAGATTTGCCTCTTCATCAGAGACTGGAGTAAAGGAAGAGAGGATGGTGTTAAGGGTTTTGTGATATAGAGAGGGGGAAAAAAGGGAACTTGTGACAAATAAAATACCAATCACATCCACTTATTCAATGCTTAATCAACATGAAGAAATCAGAATAAATAAAAGCTAGACCAGAACTGGCCAGAAATCCTTTCATTCCAGCTTGCCTTTAACTGTGAACAATGATGAATGTTTTCAGACAAGGCATAAAATGTCCTTAATGTCTCTAATTGTAAAATAATATGCTATGGCACAGGGGGAGGGGGAATTTATTCCTAACCTCTGATAGCAATTAGCTTTTATCCTAGAGAATAAGGATTTATAGCAGTTCTTAACAGCTGTCTGAAGCCAGTGAAAAGGAATCATTAGAAACTCCATTGGATTGGATGTTTGCCCAGGCCAATGAAAAGCTACTTTAGTATGTTTCTATGTATATACCTCTCTGTTTGGGTCTAGATATTTTTATTCCTCTATTATTTTATTTGCTCTAATTCTACAAAGTATGTATGTAGGTAAATCTGAGAAATCATCCACAGAGTCCAAATAAGAGATGTTAAAGATTTTCAATAGTTAAAATAAAAAAAAAAAACTACAGTTTATATCATCTGTAAGGTGGGAGAGTAGAACAGTTAGAGAGAAACTCAGAGCTAGATACACCCGTATTCCAGTTCCACCTTTGACACATCCTGGCTCTGTGATTCTGGGTGAGTCAATAAATCTCTCAGGGCCCTGGACAACTCTCTAAATGAATCAATTGTAAAGATTATGCTAAACTGAATTTGTTGTAGGGATTTTTTCACCTGAGAAACCCTTATACTAAGAACATCACAGCTTTAGTGACTTTTATCTAACTATTCTTTAATGACTATATTCTATTGTTATATACAAAGCACAAGTTTCTCTGAGAAGCTATTTTTTCTTTTTACAAAATCTTAACTCAGATTAAGCACAGGTATTTGAGGAACTCTCTCCCCTCAGTTTAGGATGAAAATCAGAGTCAGGGAGACTGGAATTGAATTTATTTTTTCTCTCTTTGGATCTAAAATACATTTACAATTTTTTCTCATGTCATTATGTATGTGAATAATTTGTTCTTTCTATTAGATTTGATACTCTGTGATGTTTCCTTTTCCCAAGAGCAGCTTGTACTTTTTAGTGCACAGAATATATACCTAATGAATTCTTATTCTCAGAAATTGTTAGAATATATCCTTTAATAAATGATTTAGTTGATTACTATCTATATATACACTTATCATAGGGGTGTTAGCATCACCACCAATGACCTCCTTTCACTATTAACCTCTGAAAGTCCATTTGGGCTCAGATTGTAGATACTATACTTGTCTCAATCCCTACCCCTAGGAAACATTTAGATCCAACCATGAAAATTCAACTATATTTCATATTTTATCCATATCTTAATCATTTCAAACTAAATTTAATTAAATAGTAAATTAATTAGATTAAAAAAATCATAGTAGTATTGAGTAGCAGGAGGCATTGGTAAAATGAAATCAAACAAAACTTATCATCCAAAGTCATCACCCGCCCATGCATGACTCTTATGATGCCCCATTTAAACTAGCTAGGATGACTAAGCTCTTTTTTTTTTCTAATCCTCAGCTTTGCTAGTGAATAACATGGATATTTATTTTGCAAGACTTGATATAATTTTCCACTTAACATTTGCCTGCTACATTTTTTTTCCATCTTGGATTGATGAAAGATCAAGAATAACCTTTGCTACTCTGGTCTCTATCAAAACACTAGTAAGGTATATTAATAACTGAATAAGGTCCTATTAACTGAATTACCTTTGCCTGGGTTGAGCCTGGTTGGAAAGAAAGGAAACCCCCTTTCAATGTTGGCTGCTGGGGCAAGGATGTTATCTTATGCATTTACTATCTTCACTTAATTTCATGGTACCAGAAATCCCCATTTCTCTCTTTTTGACATACTCTAAGCTAGAATCTTCCATCACACAGAGAGGAATACTTTTAGGCTTTCTCATTCCCTAGTCAGTCATGCAAGTGGGAAAAGAATATCAATGTCACTTATCTCCAATAGGAATGGAAAAAGCTCATGGATGATCCTGACCACAGCATCTATTTTCTTCCTTTCCCATCTATCCAATAATGTTTTATAAATTTCCCCAGAAATATCACCACATTGTTTACTCCAAGTTTTCTGGGAAGTGTAGTATAGAGACATTTCCTTATACATATTTAACATAATTCACTTAACTTTCTTTCACAAATATCAGATAAAATTGGGAATTCGAGTTATTTGTATGTTTTGTGTTTTCCTCCTAGATTGTGAGTTCCATGAGGGCCTGGGTGATGTTTTATTCAATATTTGGATTTCCTTCAGCATTTGGGGTAATGTTCTATACATTACCTGTACAGGGGAAAACAAACAAACAAAAACTTTGGACGGAGTTGAAACTCCATTTAGTTTCCTCAGTTCCACTGAAATTTTGAATTGTTATATATAACTAAAGAATAAAATTCAGTTTTATCCAAACACTAAGAAAAAGGACAATGTTCTCCTGTTCTTCTCCCTTGGGAATCAGATGAGTTCTGAGATGTTTTTGGAATTTGGATCCATTCTTGCCTCCCTCACAGTTTACCAAGAAGTCAAAGTCATAATTTTCCCTAATTGTGGTGTGTCTGTCTGTGGAATCAAAAGTAGGAAACATAGACTCTGTGGGAATTCTTTTTGCAGTGATGACTGATATCCATTTGAGACCCATTGTCAGGACCAGCTTACAACTGCCAATAAATGCTGATAATAAGAATGGAAAAAAAAAAAAACTCTTCCACTGCCCTACTGAAGCATTTGGATCAGGAATTGGTCTGACATCATAAATTAAAATAATAATTTCTGCCATTCTCAAATCTGCTCATTTTACCACAATGACTAGTGAATGAATGATAGCATTGCATTATCATATCAAGTATATGATAATTCTTTCTAAAATTTTTCAATAAATCTGACCTCTGTTTCAAATTCATCCATCATTATTAATTGTTAATTGTGGAGCGATACAGTTAGGAGGATCATTGCTTAATATAATTACAGATCACATTTTTCACTTGATTTTACCGCTTTCTAGGTACTTATCTCAAAGCAAACATATTGGTTGGTATTATTATCATTCTCAAAGTATAAGTGAGGAAACTGACAGTCACAGAGGCTATAACTTTTTTGATATCACATATCCAAGAAGTGTTAGATACAGAAGGTATATCCAAGTCATAGAACCAAATGTGGTAAATCAGAAAGAGCATTGGTTTTGGAGTTTTAGAACCTGGGCTCAAATTCTGCCTCTGCAGCTTTCTAGTGATGTGACCTACGACAAGTCACTCAATTTCCCCATTTGTAAAATAAGGGGATTGGAGAAAATGGCCTCTGAGATCACTTCTAGCTCTGAATCTATGATCTTGTGATTCCGAAGTCAATGCTCATAAATCCATTAAGTCATACTCTCCTTCATGTCCATGTCTGCCACTTACCCATTATCCATATACTCTAGACTGGACTACATACTGTTGGACCCAGCTCCACTCTGCCCTTACCCCATTGATTTGTCACTTTGCCCTTCCTGAATGTCAGACACAAATCCACTCACCCTTTCCTTGATTTGTAAAACAGGCAGCCCAACCTTCCCTTAATTGATTTGTAAAACAGAGAACTCCACCTTGCTTAATCTGTAAATAGGCAGAACCCCCACCCCTTGCTTACCCTTGATTAGTCTGTGGATAGGAGTCCCAGTTTAGGGTTTGGTGCCAGCAGGAAATTCAAATGTATACTGACCAATCATTGGAGTTTCAGCTTACATCACTGTAATTTCAGCTTGGGTGACCATGTACCTCGACAGTCCTGCGGTATTCCACGGTAATAAAATCCACTCTTTAAATTTAACCTTGGGGATCTCCTGTCTCGCTTTTATTAAGGTACAACACATACAACTATATTAACCATCATAAAATACTTCTACTTAAAGCTTTCTCTCAACTAATTCATTTATATGTATCCTTTCTTCCCTTCCCCTACATCCCAGCCCCAACCTCACCTTGCATCCTAGTGTGTTCTAAGGATAACATATTTATTACTAAAAGAATAATTATATTAATAATAATTCTTCCTTGTCACCTTCTGTAAAGTCTTTTCTGGTACCCCTAATTCTTCATGTTCTCTCTCCCTCCACAAATCATATTTCATCTGCTTATGTGTTTAAATGGTGACCTTCCCCCATCATGAAAGATCCTTGCAAGCAGGATCTAGTTTATGTTTTGTCTTTTATCTTGAGTCTAATGTAGTATCTTGGGGTGACTAGGTGGCACAGTGAATAGAGCCCCTGCCCTGGAGTCAGGAGGACGTGAGTTCAAATCCAGGCTCAGACACTTTACACAAAATAAACTAGCTGTGTGACCTTGGGCAAGTCACTTAACACCCCAATTGCCCTACCTTCCCCCTTCCAAAAAGCAAAATAATAATAATAATAATAATGTAGTGCCTTGAACATAATACCTCCTTGATTAGTGATTATTGAATAAATGAATTAATTAGTGAATAAATGAATGAAGTCAAAGGATATGGCAAAGATCTTAGTTCTCATGTAATCCAAAACTCTTGTCTTACAAATGAAAAAATGGAGAACTGGAAAAATGAAATGCCGTGTCCTGGACATAGTTCATAAAGGGCTGTAGCATCCTAACTACTATTGATTTTCTACTCCATGTTGTGATATCCACATCATGTGATTATATAGATTTTAGAAATAGAATTCTTGTATTTTAAAAATATCTTCTACAAAAATATTTCCTGGAAAAAATTAGTTTTCAAAGAAAAAATAGAATGCTAACATTCAGAACCCATCAAGTTCAAATAAACCAAAACAGGAAGCTGTTTACACCAGGGCCAATACCTAACTAACTAGGTAATGCTGTAGAAAAAACACCAGACTTGTGGTCATGAAAACCAGGGTTCAAATCTCCCTTCTGACATGTACTAATAGTGATCAAGTCACTTTGTCTTAGTTCCTTCAGCTATAAAATGTGGATAATAATAATAATATCTGCCTCCCAGTATCCTCACTTTTAGTGAAGATCAAGTGAGACAATATTTATAAAGCACTTTGCAAACTTTAAAGAGCTATCTAAATGTTAATTGTTTTATTATTATTATGAATTACTAAATCTTTATTTGCTGACTTGAGGGTAAACAAGACCTTTCGAGATAGTCCAAGCTACCTTTGGACAGTTCTTATTTGAAGAATACTTCATTAATTTTATGTGAAAATCTGCTTTCTATAAACTTTTCTCATTGCTCTCTCTAAAATACAGAAAAATAAGTTAAATTCTCTCCCATGTGGCAGATTAAAAAAAAAATTCAAATATAAGTATAGCATTCACTCTAAATCTAGTCTCTGTCTGATTGCAACCCATTATTTCTTTGCCATAGAGAACCCTGATGATAGAAATTTCTTTCTCCAGAGTGTATCAGCACCTGCTGTTACTGGTAATCAAACCTCAAAAATTTGTCTGGGTCACTCAGTGGTTAAGGAATTCGATCAACATCATGGGCTTTGTACGTGTTGAAGGCGACACTTAAAACCAGGTTTTCATGACTCTATGACAATTTCTCTAAACAACATGTCATGCTCCCTCTCAAAAAAAAAAATGTTTCTTTTAGGCTAAACATTTCCATTTCCTTCAGGACATTCTAATAAGACATCACTTAGCTTGTTATCACCAGACTAATTAGTATTTTATTGTCCTTTGGATACATTCCACTTTATCAATACCCTTCCCCTTCCTGGAATGTAAAACTCGTAACTGAGAACATTTGTCAAACATATACTTGCCAAGTCAGAATACAGAGAAACTCTCATTTTGCTATTTTTAACACTATAGTTCAATAAATGTAACCTAAGAGAGAATTAGCTTTTGCTCTTCCATGTCTTATTATTGACCCATTGCTTCTTCAGACCACCCTTTAAGTGATCTTCTTGCATAAGTCTTACATAAAATAGTCTTTTAGGTAAATGTATGTTTGTTATTCAAAACAATGAGGCCAGTCCATCAGAGTTGCACTCTCTGCAGTAGAGTTTGAATGCTGTAATGGAAATGCAAATTTAAAGATCTTCCTTGCCCCTAGGTTAAGTGCACCTGGAGCCTGTGGTGGGAGGCTTGTTTTTTGGGAAAGCCCACTCCTTGATACTTTGTGATTGGTCAAGAAGGTTGTTACATTCTCTGAGCCAGGAGAAGGCTATATAATCCCTGATGGGAGGTTTTTCTTTGGGGGTTCACTTTGAGAAGTGTTGTGTGATTTGACCAGATGAGACTCTGGGCAGCCATTGAGAGGCCCCCAGCTTTGAAAACCCAGATGTTGATGCTTCCTTCTCTGGTAACTGTGATTTGGCATGTATGTAATGGTTGGACAGTTTGTAATCCTGTCTGCTTGATCTGTTTGTTTCTCTGTTTTGAAACTACTGTCTGTATACTCTAAAGTTCGGGATGCTAACCTTTTCCCCTGAACTAGGTAAATGATATATGTTTGTTTGACTAAAGTAAGCTTGTTAACCGATTTTGAGTTGCTTTCCTTTTGAAAAGCAGATCTAAGAACCTGTGTTGGCAGCCACCCTGGGGATGTTGGAGTGCTTGCTGCTACAAATGTTTGGCAGTTTAGGTGGAGAAAGGACCTCAGTGTCATATACCTTATCTTACCAGATGATCTTAACATACTCTCAAGGTCTCTCTGAAGAACTCTACAATTGATTATGAGAAATGGGAGATACTGGTCCAGGACTGCCCAACATGGCATACCCACATCAAAGGAGCTGTTGTGCTCCAAGAACAAAGCAAGTTTGCAGTATCTCAAAACACATGTGAGATGTTCAAATTTAGAGACAGCTTCACTCCAAATGTCCATATGGACAACTTGTGCCAGACCTCTGATAGAACCTTCCAAGCTCCTATTGGTCTTACTAGCCATAATTGGACAATGTATCTTGAACCCAACATAGTGATATCATGACCCATAATGAAATTGAAGTACACTTTAACAAATGCTTTGTAAACTGAAAACATCACTGAAGAGATGTCATTTAATCTGGTCCTTAAAGGGAAAAAATCATCAGGAAAAGTTGTGGTGCGAGTGTGTTCCAGACATGGGGGAGAATTTGCACAAATGTCTGTAGTTGAGAGAATGTGAGATGAGATTGGAAACAATTACAACAATATTCCCCCTGAGAAGAGATGAGATCCTTAAATAAGGTTTTGACAGTGTAAATAGAAAGGAGGAGACTTCCTGCAACACGTCTCAATCTATTTTAATAATTTTTAGCAATAATAATTTTGCTTTTGGAAACACATTAGGATATGTAATTGTAATTTTAGTCAATAGCAAAATAATTTAGTCATTTCCAGAAATAGAAAAAAAATAAGATTCTGCTACATATATTCAGTTGTATCAGTGTATCAATCCATGTTTCTCTGAAAGGAATTAGGTAGTAGTAGTAGTAGTAGTAGTAGTAGTAGTTGTAGTTGTAGTTGTTATTGTTATTGTTTTCCCCTCCAAACTATTTGAAAATCTACTAGACTAGCACCATTTTTATCAAAAAATTGGTCTATAAAAGTAAAAGACGGGGCGGCTAGGTGGCACAGTGAGTAAGAGCGCTGGCCTCGGAGTTGGGATGACCTGAGATCGAATCCGGCCTCAGAAAATGAGCACCCACACACAAATAATGACTCACCATGTAACCTTGAGCAAGTTACTTAACCCCAATTGCTTAAAAAAAAAAAAAAGTAAAAGACAATCTGAAAATGACTGAATTCACATATAATCAGTGCAAGGAAGTTAGTTATATTGTGCCTGTAACTTGGCGCTGTTATTGCCAAGGCTAGTCTCCATTCCATTAGCCAATGATGGAGAGAAACACCAATTGAGGTTTTCTCCAAATTCTCACAGTTCATTTCTCTAAACTGTCCTTTCATTTTCTCTAATTACTTCAATACACAGTCATTAATCTCTTTTTTGAATGCTTCATGGCTTCTGTCTTCCAGCTAAAGAAGGTGGGCCTGTATCCACCATAATTATTGCCTCCATTTGAGTCTGCTTAGAATGGGGATAAACTCACATAGGAAGCTAATAAACAAATTTACCATGTAAATCATACCAAATTCCCCTATATTGTTGATATAACATTGGAATTTAGCATAGCTTTCTCAGATTAGAATTGTAAGCTTAGAACAGCTCTGTGAATATCTTGGACAATCACTCTCCCACTCCCACCCTGCATAGCCATCCTTAGAAAATATTGTCTTTGTAAAAGGTTTCCTAGCAACAGCAAATTTATCATTCACTAGCCGCCAAGTGACAGATTGCCATTTAGATTCACTAATTGTGATTTTTTTTTTCTGAGAAAGAAATAGTACCCACTTGAGACAGAGAAGAACCAAATGTAGAGGATCTGTACCTAAAAGGAAGTAATGATAAAATCTTCTGGAAAAGAACTAATTGCATCCATATACCACAAGGATATGAATCACTATTTCACCCTAGCACAGCTTTCAGAATGCCAAAGAATAACCACAGTTTACAAAGATTTTGAGTGTTTGGCATTATTTGGCAAAGGGACATTGCTAACAGATCTTCAATTCTTAAGGAGTAGGAAAAGTGGTGAATGCCACTTCAGCCCACGTGTGTAAGCATTACCCTTTCAAATCTCATAGATTTGAAATAAATATAAATAAGTATGCTTCACGATATAGAGTTTACTCTAACATTAAGGAAGTCAGGGTAATTGAGCTATGTGGATAGGAAGGTAGGTTCTACTTCTAGCAGGAATATAGAAGGCACTGCCCCTTTCCTATGTTGAGGCTGCCTGCAATCCACAGGTATACTAGAAGAAGCAAGGTTTCTTTGCTGATTTTTAAAGGCTGATCAATTATACTGCTATTTTAGAGGGCAGTCTCTTTGAATCAGGGAGAGAGAAAGGGTAAGGGTACCAGAAATTTTTCCTGGGTGGTTGTGCCTATATAATATTGTTTATTTTCCATGGTATTATATATGTCATTGAGCTACTTTGTATGCTGCCACACTACCAATTTGATGATAGGAACATGAACAGAGCAAGAGATTTAGCCATGGTGACTGCCACAATTATTAGATTAAGTATATTATTGTATTTCCTGAGGCATTTAATCTATTATCAGGCATTCCTACATTAGAGGTTATGAGACCATCACACCTTTGATGTCAATCAAGAACACAACTTAGAATCAAGAGATCTTAATTTAGCTTGTTTTGACTTTATTCTTGTTTTGCTATTTGTTTGTAATCTAACCATAGGAAAGAATTTCTTTTGCCCTCTTCTTCTGTGTTTTTCCTATAGCATTCTGTATTTGTTTACCTTTCATTTGCCCTAAATTAACTGTAAACTCCATGAGGGTGAAAGCATTTCCTATTAAAACTTTCTATTTTCCTTAATGCCTAACACAGCACACACTACATAGTCATTTAATGAATGCTTGTTGAATTGACTTAACCACCCTAAATGGTTTCATTATCTATGAAAAGGAAGTAATGATATTTGCTTGACCTCCTGCAAAAAGTTAAGAAAACTTTATAAATTGTGAAATGCTGTATAATAAAATGAAACTAATATGATTTCAATGTGAGACATTTTTGTTTTCATTTTGGCTCTGGCCCTGTAATGTAATTAGTGTGGGGGACTCCTAGTATGGAAATATCTTCTACCAATTCAGAGGGACAACTTATCTATAAATTCTAGCCTTAGAGAATCACTGAGTGGTACAGAAAGATTGAGTGATTTGCCCATGGTCACAAGACTTAACAAATATCAGAGGAACGAATTAAACTGATATTGCTTTGGCCTGAAGATGGGTTCTCTAGCCTCTATGTCATGGGCTTCCAGTGGAAGACTTACAGCTATGCAGTGTAGATAGGAGAGCTATGCACTGTGGATAGGTTATTTTATTAGCTATACTTTCATCCTAAATAATGGCACTAAGTGTAGAGAATTTCTTTGTTCAAAAAAAATCTCATCTTAAAAATCAAGAGTAATTTCTTTTGCATGCTTTAGGTTTACATGTCACTTGAGGCATCCTCTCAGAGCTACCCTGTGCTCTTAATGATCCATGAGACAACTGCCAGATGGTTTACGGGTTTATCCATTAAAAGACACACAGTTTATTAAAAAGGAAAAAAAAACAAGTTGCTTTCAAAGCAAAAGATAAGATTCATTATCAGTATAATACAAAAACAGAGACTTTTTCATCTGTATTAATCACCACTTGCAGTCATATGCTGAATAGCACCGCAACTGCTTGATAGTTAATCAGGGAGTTAAGTGACGCATGTCAGGAATTCTCATGATTAAATATCTTAAGAGATGGACCTTAATGTCTAAATCTGCATTGCACTTCAGCCAATCACGACTCATCTCTCACATGAATGAACATATGCCATTATTCTCAGAGGTGCCATGTACTTTATAAAGTTGGTGCAGTGTGAGCTGTCTCAGGGAGAAACATACATAAGAAAATGTTCTCATTTCATCCAAGGTCTGCTGCTTCAGAGACCATTTGGTCTCAGTTCCAAAAGGGGTGGCAGTTATTTATTTATTTATTTGCATTTGAAGATAGTATTAAATAAAAAAAAAAACTAAAAAAAGTTATTTTACTTTTGGGAGATGCAAAAAACAAAAACAAAAACAAAACCACCAACTGTGCCTTCCTTCTAAAATAAGTCTGTGTGTCAGGTTCTACTCTCAGAATGATCCTTTATTTCTCTATAATATTCTCTTATTTCTCTTTATAGTCTCTATAGCAGAGACTAAGCCAACCGTAAATGAATATATAGATAAGAGAATTGCTTTTCTTCTCCCTTATTCTGTTGTCAATCAATCATTAAGCTTTTATTAATCATTTACAATTTGCCTTGACTTGTGCCAAATGTTTATCAAACCTAGCAAGGTGGCCTACAGTTTATTCTAGGAAATAAATTCTTTAAGGGCCTATTAGTGCATTTTATAATCCATCCTGAATAAAGAGAAGTTGGAAAATTGAAAAGAACACCCAGTTAAAATGTGATCTAGGTTCAAATACTGGTTTCCCAATTAACTAGCTCTATGCAACAAAATGTTCTATTAGGATCTCAATTTTCTTGCCAATAAATGCAAGGGTGTCTAATACATAGTCTCTAAAGTCTCTTTCATCTCTAAATGTCAATCATTTCATGAAATGAAGAAAAGAGAAAGTAATAGGGGCAAAAGGAGAGGAGTGCATTCATTTGGAAAGTGTATCAGATTGTACATTTCTCTACAAAAATGTAAACTTCAGCTAAGTGATCTTGTTATTATTCATTTTTTTAAATTCCCTACTCACCTGACAATGCATTGTGAGTTGTTGTTGTTGTTTGTTTTTTCTTTTTTTTTGGTGAACCTTTTAAAAGATGATACTTTTGGGGGTGGAGCCAAGATGGCGTAGTAGAAACAGCTCATCCAAGCCACTCTCCCCCAGATTCCCCCCAAAATATGTAAAAGGGGACTCTGAACAACTTCTGGAGCCCCAGCACCCACAGAACGACAAAGAGAAGCTAACCTCCCGCTGAGGACAGCCCAGTAGCCCTGCAGGAAGGACCAGCACAGCAGTCTGGGAGCCTGCAGCGAGCAACGCGCAGAGCACAGGAAGCGGAGCCGAGTGGAGCCCAGGTCTGCATGAGCAGAGGTTTTAGCCCCAGGGCGGCAGGGCCAGCAGCCTGCTGGAGGAATCCCAGAACACCAGCAGCCCTGGCGACTCCAGAATTATCAACATAGACAAGCCTAGGACAAAGTAAGAGGTTAGTGTCCTATGCACTTTGGGACTTGTTTTGGGGGGAATGCGTCGGCTCCCTCCCCTGGGGGCTAGAAGCTGCTGAGGAGACACGCCATTTTGTAGTTTTCAGAGGCAGCTCCCGCTCTTGGCCTGCAACTAATTGTAGGGAGATCCAGCAATCAGTCTTGGGGGGTAATCGCTCTTGCTTTAACCTCCCTGGATCTGGATTGTGATCTAGGGTGGAAGTCGGGGGTGGGTTTACAGCTTGCCAGAAACGGAAGTTGCCCCACACACATTCAGGATGAAAATTCCTCTATCTGGCCTTAAAGCCATAGTGTGGCAACAAGCCCAAAAGTCAGGTAATCAAGTGGCAACATGCCAAGGCAAAGGAAACAGAAAAATGCAACCCTAGACTCCTTGGGGGCATAGAGCGGGAAAAGGACTGTGAGGTCAGAAGTCCTGCTCCAAAAGCCCCAGGGGAAAACATGAGCGGGGTGCAGGCCATAGAGGACCTTAAGAAGGACTTTAAAAATCAAATAAGGGAAGTGGAGGAAAAATTGGAAAGAGAAATGAGAAGGATGCAGGAAAAGTATGAAATGAGGGTCAACAGCCTGACTGAGGAAAACAACACCTTAAAAAATAGACTAACTCAAATGGCAAAGGAGGCCCAAAAGGGCAATGAGGAGAAGAATGCCTTAAAAAGTCGAATTTGCCAGATGGAAAAAGAATCTCAAAAGTTCACTGAGGAGATTCATTCCTTCAGAGTTAGACTGGAGCAAATGGAAGCTAATGACTTTATGAGAAATCAAGATGCTGTTAAGCAGATTCAAACAAATGAAAGATTAGAAGGCAATGTGAAATATCTCATGGGAAAAACCACTGACCTGGAAATAGATCCAGGAGAGACAATTTAAAAATTATTGGACTACCTGAAAGCCATGATCAAAGAAAGAACCTAGAAATCACCCTTCAAGAAATTCTCAAGGAAAACTGCCCTGATGTTTTAGATCCAGAGGGCAAAATAGAGGTTGAAAGAATCCACAGATCACCTCCTGAAAAAGATCCCAAAAAGAAAACTCCCAGGAATATTATAGCCAGGTTCCAGAATCCCCAGATCAAGGAGAAAATACTACAAGCAGCCAGGAAGAAACAATTTCAATATTGTGGAAACACAATCAGAATAACCCAGGACCTGGCAGCTTCTACACTGAGGGATCGACGGGCATGGAATATGATATTCCAGAGGGCAAAAGAACTGAGAATGAACCCAAGGGTCACCTACCCAGCAAAACTGAGTATTTTGTTTCAGGGGAAAATATGGTCATTCAGTGGAATAGAGGACTTTCAAGCATTCTTGAGGAAAAAAACAGAATTGAATAGAAAATTTGACATCCAGACACAAGAAGCAAGAGATGCCTGAGAAGGTAATCAGGGAAAAGAAATCAAAAGTAACTTATCAAAGTTGAACTATTTACATTCCTATATGGAAAAGCAATAACTGTGACTGATGATATCTTTCTCACTATGAAAATAATGGAAGAAGGGGGTGTGGTCATATGAATACATATGTGAATGTGTGTGTATATGGTTACAGTTATATATGGATAGAGGGCATAGGTTGAATTTGTTGGGAAGGGAGAATACTCAAGGGATGAAATTATGAGGTGAGAGAGGAAAGTGGCAAGAGGAGATGGGGAGAGACAGGGTAGGGTAAACTATCTCATGTAGAAGAAGCAAGGGGAAGTGGTTGCAAAGGAGGGGGAGAATAGGAAGGGGAAAAAAAGGCAAATCCACATTCTCATTGAATTTGGTTCAGGGAGAGAATGACATACATACTAAATGGGATATCTCAACCTGCAGCAGAATAGGGGGAAGGGGGATGAGAGGAGGGATGATGGATGGGAGGGCATCCTTGGGGTGAGGGGAGGTTGGAAGTACCCACTATAGAAGAGGGACAGGATCATGTGGGGAATGGATCAGGTGTGGGGTGGGATGAATGGGAGGGAATTATAAGTAGCCCTGTGCAATATATCTACTATGATAGTGTTTTGCATAGCTAGACATGTACAACATATACTGAATTGCTTGTCTCCCAAGAGGGAGTGGGTGACAGGGGAGGAAGGAAATGGATCTGGAATTTGAGGTCTTAAGATTAAATGTTTCAAATATATATAAATACTATTATTAAAAATTTTTTTTTAAAAAAAAGATGACACTTTTGAGGTGGACGCAGCGTGTTATGAGAGGATGCTGGGGAAAGTCCCAGGCTTATCACCTTGGGACTGGGGATCTGTCAGAGCTGGGTAAGAGACAAATGCAGGGCCTGCAGCAGGGACAGTAGCTACTCCTAGAACTATCAATGCACAGCCTGGAAAATTAGAAATCACCTATCTGAATTTCCAGGGACCAGGATGGTGGAGTGAACCCCGCTGTTCTAATTCATCCCCCACCCTGAAAACCCAGAAACTATTGCCCCAGAGTAACACCCTACAATAGTGGAACCAACTAAAGGCTTAGGAGTGCTAGAAGGGCATGACTAAAGCTGTGCCTCAAAAAGAGGAAAAATAGATTGTAAAGACGAAGACTTTAGAAACCTGTTATTGTGAGTGTGAAGAACTAAATTCAGAGGGAGACAGCATTGACTTTATCCCTACAGCTGAAGCCTCAAAAGGGAATATGAACTGGTCTCAAGCCAAGAAAGCATTCTTGGAAGAGCTCAGGAAGGGCTTTAAAATCCAAATTAGAGAGACAGAAAACAAACTGACCAATACTTTTAAAATTATAATTGCAAAAATAGAAAAACAGTTAGCTGAAGAAAGCAGCTCCTTAAAAAGGAAAATATGTGAAATGGAAAAAATGGTGTAAAATCTAACTGGAGAAAGTAAATCCCTAAAAATGAAATCTGAACATATGGAAAAGGAGCTCCAAAAATTAACTGTGGAAAATAATTTGCTAAAAGTTACAATCAGCCAAATTGAAGATAATGACTATATGACACATCAAGAATGAGTCAAACAAAACCTCAAGAATGAAACATTATAAAAAGAGGTAAAATATTTCAATAGAAAAATAACTGACCTGGAGAACAGATCTAAGAGATATAACCTAAGAATTATTTGTCTACCAGAAAGTCATGAAGAAATAAAGAGCCTAGACAACATCCTCTAAGAAATCATTAAGGAAAACTGCCCTGAGATCCCAAAACCAGAGGATAAAATAGTTATTAAAAGGATCCACCATAAGCTTCCTGAAAGAGATCTCGAATAGAAAACTCCAAGAAATGTTGTAGCCAAATTCCAGAACTATCAGGTAAAGGAGAAAATACTGCAGGCAGCCAGAAAGAAACTATTCAAATATCATGGAACTACTTTCAGGATCATATTGGAACTAGCAGCTTCTACACTGAAAGATCTGAGAGACTGGAAAATGATATTTCATAGGGCAAAGGAGCTAATGCTACAACCAAGGATTAGCTGTCCAGAGAAACTAAGCATAATCGTTCAGGCAAGAAGATGGTCATTCACTGAAATAAGGGATTTACAGATCTTCCTGATGAAAAAGCCAGAGCTCAATGGAATACAAGACTCAAGACATCCATAGAAACAGAAAACTCACACACACACACACACACACACACACACACACACACACACACACACACGCACACATGCACACACACATTTTTATTTAGTAAGAGCAAACAGTTTACATCCCTATATGGGAAGCTGATAACTATTAATATTTAGAATTGTATACTTATCACAACATTTAAAAGGGATTTAGATAAATACAGGGTTTAAATTAACTAAATGATAATAAAAAACTTATTAAGGGGTACAAATGGATTGTAATGGGAGAAGAGGAAAGGAAGAAGTAGAAAAGAGTGAATTATGACACATAAAGAGGCATAAAAACATATTATAGAAGAGGGAAAGAAGGTTGGGAGATGAACATTGATTTAGCTATGCCATCATTGGTTCTGGTGTAAGGAGGGAATAACATAATCAGTTAAGTATAGGACTCTATCATGAAGATACATAACACTTATCATAATAGAGGTAAGGAGGGATAGGAGAGAAGCATTGTATGAGATTTATTCTTGTTAATCTTGATTCAAGGAAGAAATAACATACTACATTAAGTATAAAAATCTATCATACTCTATAGGCAGTAGGAGGGGGAAGGGTCAAGAAAAGGGAGAATTAGAAGGTAGGGAAGAAGTACTGAGGGAGAAGTGTAGGAAAAGGGAGGGTGGTTGATAGGGAGGGAATATTGAGGGAAGAGGTGGTCAAAAGAAAAACTATTAAGGAGGGGAAGGGAGAAGGGAAGAATAAAAGTATAAACAGGGGAGGGTATAGGATGGAGGGAAAGACACAGATAGTAATCATAATTGTGAAAATGAATGGGATGAACTCTCCCATAAAACAGAGGCAGATAGCAGATTGGATTAAAAGCCATAATCCTACAATATTCTGTTTAAAAGAAACACATTTAAAAGAGGGGGACACACAGGATAAAGGCAAAAGGCCAGAGAAAAATATATTATGCTTCAGCTAAAGTAAAAAACAAAAACAAAAACAAAAAAACAGGGGTAGCAATCCTAATCTCAGATAAAGCAAAAGAAAAAAATAGATTTAATTAAAAGACATGAGGAAGGAACAATATCCTGCTAAAAGGTACCATTGAAAATGAAGCAATATGGATCATGGTCCTGGGTGGTGGTCCTGGGGTGTGTGGACATAGTTATTAGCTCAATTCCATACCTATCAAAAAGTACAATGAACTGAATTGTGTTTATTTGTATTCTTTGCAACAACAAATGTGACTCCCTCCTTGAAATGTGATTAAATATATATGTATATATACATATATATTTAAACCAACAACTTCTTTGATAGTGATTTGACTCTTATCAAGAAAGATTATTGGCAATGCTTTGGCTGCCTTAGGGCACTGCATGCTAAATAAAGGTATTCTATGACAAAAAAAGAGAAGAAAATGAAGCAATATTATTACTAAACAAATATGCACCAAGCAATACAGCATCTGAATTCCTAGAGGAAAAGTTAAGGGAGTTAGAGGAAGAAATAGATAGCAAAACTATACCAGTGGGGACCTCAATCTCCTCCCCTCTGAACTTGATAAATTTAACCTCAGAATAAACAAGAAAGAAGGAGGCAAATAGAATTTTAAAGAGTGTAGATATGGTAGACCTCTGGAGAAAAATGAATGCAGATAAAAAGGAATATGCATTCTTCTCAGTGGTACATAGCATATACACAAAAGGTGACCATCTACTAGGGCATAAAAACCTCACAATTCAGTGCAGAAAGGCAGAAATATTAAATGCCTCCTTCTCAGACCATGATGCAATAAAATTATATGTATTAAGGGCCATGGAAGGATAGATTAAAACTAATTGGAACCTAAATAATTTAATCCTCAAGAATGAGTGGGTCAAACAAGAATGTATAGAAACAATTAGTAACTTAATTCAAGAGAATAACAATAATGAGACAACATACCAAAACTTGTGGGATAATGCAAAAACAATTCTTAGGGGAAGTTTTATATCTCTGAATGCATACATGAATAAAATAGAGAAAATAGAGATCAATAAATTGGGCGTGCAACTGAAAAAAGCTAGAAAAAGAACAAATTGAAAATCCACAATTAAATAGCAAATTGGAAATAATGAAAACCAAAGGAGAGATTAATAAAACAGATTTTAAGAAAACTATTGAATTAATAAATAAAACTAAGAACTGGTTTTATGAAGAAAAAAACAACAAAATTGATAGATATTTATTCAATAAGATAAAAAAGAGAGAAGAAAACCAAATTATGAGAATCAAAAATGAAAAGGGTGAATCTACCTCCAATAAAGAGGAAGTTAAAACAATAATTAGGAATTATTTTGCCCAATTGTGTGCATGTAAATTTGAAAATCTTAGTGAAATGGATGAATATTAAAAAATATAAGTGGACCAGATTAACTGATGAGGAAATAAATTACTTAAATTACCCCATCTTAGAAAAATAAATTTTACAAGCCATTAATGAACTCCCTAGGAAAAAATTTCCAGGGTCAGATGGATTTACTTGCGAATTCTATCAAACATTTAAAGAACAATTGATTTTAATTCTCTACAAACTGTTTGGGAAAATTAGAGAAGTCCCACCAAATGATTTTTATGACACAAATATGGTACTGATACCTAAATCAGGAAGAGACAAAACAGAGAAAGAAAATTATAGACCAATATCCCTCATGAATATAGATGCAAAAATTCTAAATAAAATATTAGCAAAAAAACTACAGCAACTTATCACCAGAATAATACACTTTGATCAGGTAGGATTTATTCCAGGAATACAAGGATGGTTCAATATTAGTATAACTCTCAGTAGAATTGATCATATCAATAATAAAATTAGTACAAACTCTGTGATTATCTCAATAGATGAAAAAAAAGGCTTTTGACAAAATATAACACCCAATCTTATTAATTAATTAAACAAATGCTTTATTAACTTCTGGTTTACATCATTCATTTCCACCAGATTATGAGTTACATTTTTCCCCCATTTTTCCCTACCCCCCACCCCAGAATAGCAGTCCCACGAGATATCCCCTCATCCATTCTGTTCTCTCCCATATCTTCTCCCATACCCCCTTCGACTTTGCCATTAGGGCAAGGTGAATCTCTGAGCCCCAATGCCTGGACATCTTATGAAACATTTAATTTTAAAACTTCGATTTTCAGATCCATTCCCTTCCTCCCTTGTCAACCACTCCCTCTGAGAAGATAAGCAATTCAGTATGTGTTGTACATTTATAGCTATGCAAAACATTACCATATTAGATGTATTGTAAAAGACTGCTTATATTTCCCTCCCACCTGTCTCACCTCCCACCTGGTCCATTCCCTACTTTGATCCTGTCCCTCTTTGATAGTGGGTACTTCCAATCTCCCCTCCCCCCAGAATGCCCTCCCCTCCATCATCCCCCCTCTCATCCTCCTTTCCCCTACTCAGGAGAGTGAGGGTAAGATATTCCATTTAGTATGTATGTGA
Organism: Gymnobelideus leadbeateri; assembly: GCA_011680675.1. Lineage (NCBI taxonomy): Eukaryota > Metazoa > Chordata > Mammalia > Diprotodontia > Petauridae > Gymnobelideus > Gymnobelideus leadbeateri. The sequence continues at coordinate 785,576 of WOXC01003574.1, forward strand.
TTCTCTCCTTGAGACAACTTCAGTGAGAATATGCTTTTGCCTTTTTGCCTTCCTGTTCTTCTCTTCCCCTGCAACTACTTCCCCTTGCCTCTTCTACATGAGATAGTTTACCCTACCCTGTCTCTCTCCATCTCCTCTTGCCACTTTCCTCTCTCACCTCTTGACTTCACCCCTTAAGAATCATCCCTTCTTTGGGGCGGCTAGGTGGTTCAGCGAGTAGAGCGCTGGGCCTGGAGTCAGAGGGACCCGAGCTCGGATCTGGCCCCAGACACCCAACACACAAACAAAAACCCAGCCGAGTGACCCCGGGTAAGTCACCCAACCCCAATTGCCCTCCAAAAAAAAAAATAAAGAATCATCCCTTCCCATCAAATTCAACCTGTGCCCTCTATCCATGTATACCTGTGAACATATGCCATGTACCCTTCTTCAATTATTTTCATAATGAGAGAGGTTTCATCAAACACAGTTATTGTTTTTCCATGTAGGAATGTAAATAATCCAACTTTGATAGGTTCCTTTTGATTTCTTTTCCTTGATTACCTTCTCAAGCATCTCTTGCTTCTTGTATCTGAATGTCAAATTTTCTATTCAACTCTGGTTTTTTCCTCAAGAATGCTTGAAAGTCCTCTATTCCACTGAATGACCATATTCCATGCTCTTCGATCCCTCAGTGTAGAAGCTGCTAGGTCCTGGGCTATTCTGATTGTGTTTCCACAATATTGAAATTGTTTCTTCCTGGCTGCTTGTAGTATTTTCTCCTTGATATGGGAGTTCTGGAGCCTGGCTATAATATTCCTAGGAGTTTTATTTTTGGGATCATTTTCAGGAGGAGATCGGTGGATTCTTTCAACCTCTATTTCCCCCACTGGGTCTAAAACATCAGGGCAATTTTCCTTGAGAATTTCTTTAAGGATGATTTCTAGGTTCTTTCTTTGATCATGGCTTTCAGGTAGTCCAATAATTTTTAAATTATCTCTCCCGGATCTATTTTCCAGGTCAATGGTTTTTCCCATGAGATATTTCACATTGCCTTCTATTCTTTCATTTGTTTGGATCTGTTTAATAGTATCTTGATTTCTCATAAAGTCACTAGCTTCCATTTGCTCTAGTCTAACTCTGAAGGAATGAATCTCCTCAGTGAGCTTTTGAGATTCTTTTTCCATCTGGCAAATTTGACTTTTTAAGGCATTCTTCTCCTCATTGCCTTTCTGAGGCTCTTTTGCCTTTTGATTTAGTCTATTTTTTAAGGTGTTATTTTCCTCAGTCAGGCTGTTGACTGTCATTTCATACTTTTCTTGCATCTTTTTCATTTCTCTTCCCAAATTTTCCCCCACTTCTCTTATCTGCTTCTTAAGGTCCTCCATGGCCTATAGCCAGCTTGTATTTTCATTTGGGGCTTTTGGTGCAGGAGTTCTGACCTCACAGTCCTCCTCCATGCTTTGAGCCTCTTTGCCCCTAAAATAGGAGTCCAATGTTGAACTTTTCTGTTTATTTTGTTTCATTTGTCTAGGCATGTTGCCACTTAATTACTTGATTTTTGGGGCTTGTTGCCACAGTAGGACTCTGCCACCAGACAAGGGAGCTCCCGCCCAAACGTGGGGTCTTCACAACTTCTGCCAGTTGGGTGGCCTCTGTAAAGCCTCCACCCACTCTGGCAAGTTCGATACCCACCCCAAATGTCCCCCCAGACCACAATCCAGATCCAGGCAATTTAAAGCAAGAGTGATTAACCCCCAGACTGATTGCTGGATCTCCCTACAGTTCGAAGACCAGGAGCTAGAGCCACTACTGATGCTGCAAAATGGCTTCTGTTGCTGTGTTTCTTCAGCAGCTTTTCGCCCCCAGGGGAGGCAGCCACGTGTTCCCCAAATACTGGTCCCAAAGTCCATAGGGCACTAACCTCTCACTTTGTCCTAGGCATATCTGTGCTGATATTTCTGGAATCGCCACAATTGCTGGTGTTTTGGGGTACCTCCAGCAGGCTGAAGGTCCGGCCGCCCTGGGGCTAAAACCACAGACCTGGGCTGGGCTCTGTGCACTGCGCTGTCCATTCCCAGCGCGTTGTGCTGCCTGCTCTCAGAGCGCTGAGCTGGCTGCTTCCTGCAGGGCTGCTGGCCTGTCCTCAGCAGGAGGCTAGCTTCTCTCTGCTGTTCTATGGGTGCTGTGGCTCCAGAAGTTGTTTGGAGTCCCCTTTCACATTATTTGAACAACACCCAATCTTATTAAAAGCAGTAGAATGTATAGGAATAAATGGAGTCTTCCTTAAAATAATGAGTAGCATCACTCTAAAACTATCAGCAAGTATTATATCTAATGGGGACAAGCTAGAAGCATTTCCAGTAAGATCAGGGGTGAAACACAAATGCCCCTTATTACCCCTCTTATTTAATTTGGTACTAGAAATGTTAGCAGTAGCAATAAGAGAAGAAAAAGAAATTGAAGACATCAGATTAGGCAAAGAAGAGACTAAGATATCACTCTTTGCAAATGATGTGATGGTATACTTAGAGAATCCTAGAGAATCAAGTAAAAAACTACTTGAGATAATGAATCAATTTTTCAAAGTTGCAGGATATAAAACAAACCCACATAAATCCTCAGCATTCCTATATATTTCTAATTAAATCCAACAACAATAGCAAGGGAAATTCCATTTAAAGTTACTGTAGACATTATAAAATATTTGGGAATCTCCCTGCCAGAACAAACCCAGGACCTATATGAACACAACTACAAAACACTTTATGCACAAATAAAGTCAGATATAAATGATTGATATAAACATCAGCTGCTCTTGGCTAGTTTGAGCTAATATAATAAAAATGACAAATTTACCTAAATTAAACTACATATTTAGTGCCATACTGATCAACCTACCAAAAATTTTCCTATAGAGCTAGAAAAATTAGTAACAAAATTCATCTGGAAGAGCAAAAGGTCCAGGATATCAAGGGAATTAATGAAAAGAAATGCTAGGGAAGGAGACCTAGCCATGCCAGATTTCAATCTGTATTATAAAGCAAGCAATCATCAAAACTACTGGGTACTGGCTGATGAATAGAGTAGTGTATCATTGGAATAGATTAAGTACATGAGACACAGCAGTCAATGACTAAAGTAATCTACTATTTGATAAACCCAAAGACCCCAGCTTCTGGAATAAGAACTCACTATTTGAAGAAAAAAAAAACTGCTGGGAAAACTAGAAAATAGCATGAAAGAAATTGGGTATAGATCAGTATATTACACTGTATAGCAAAATCAAGCCTAAATGGGTGCATGATCTAGTTATAAAATGCTGATACTGTTACCAATCTTGGAGAGCAGGGAATAGTTTGCCTGTAAGATTTATGGAGAAGTAAAGATTTTATGACCAAACAAGAGTTAGTGAGTTTTATGAAATGCAAAATGGATAGTTTTGATTACATTAAATTGAAAAGTTTTAGTACAAAAAAAGTCAGTGTAACCGAAAATTAAGAGGGAAGTGGGGGGGGGGAGAGGTGGAGCCAAATGGCAGAGTAGAAAGCACTTCCAAGGAGCTCTAGCCCACACCACTTCAAAATTATGTAAAAGGGGAACTCTAAACAACCTCTGGAGATCCAGAACCCACAAAATGACACAGAGAAGCTAACCTCCCACTGAGGACAGTCCGGCAGCCTGGCAGGGAGCGGCCAGTGCAGCACTCTGGGAGCTGAGCCCCGATCAGAATGAGTCAAATGTTTTAGCCCCAGGGCAGCCAGACCAGCAGCTCGCTGTAGGGACCCCAGAACACCAAGAGCTGTGGTGTTTCCAGAATTTTCAACACATAGATGCCTAGGACAAAGTGAGATGTCAGTGGCCTATGGACTTTGGGACTGGTTGGGAGAGCGAGTGGCCTTTTACCCCTGTGGGAGAGAAGCTGCTCCCAGAGCTGGTTCACCTTGCACCACATTGTCACGAAGAAGCTTCAGCTCCTGGCCTATGAACTGTAGGGGGATCTGGTGATCAGTTTGAGGGGATAATAGCTCTTGCTTTACCCTTCTTGGATCTGGATTTCAGTCTGGGGTAAAGGTCTTGGGGTGTGTTACCAGCTTGCCAGAGTGTGTGGAGGCTTCAGAGAGGCCACCCAACTAATACCTCCGGAAGTTGGGAAATCCCCAGCATCTGGGATGGAAGCTCCCCTGGCTGGTGGCAGAGTCCTACTGTGGCAACAAGCCCAAAAGTCAAGTAAGTAAGTGGCAACATGCCTAGGCAAAGGAAACAAAATAAACAGAAAAAATTCAACATTAGACTCCTATTTGGGGGGCAAAGAGGATCAAAGCATAGAACAGGAGGATGACTGGGAGGTCAGAAATCCTGCACCAAAAGCCCCAAATAAAAATATGAGCTGGTTACAGGCCATAGAGGACCTTAAGAAGCAGATAAGAGAAGTCGGGGGAAAATGGGTAGAGAAACGAGAAAGATGCAAGAAAAGTATAAAATAACAGTCAACTGCCTGACTGAGGAAAATAACACCTTAAATAGACTAACTCAAATGGCAAAAGAGGCTCAAAAAGGCAATGAGGAGAAGAATGCCTTAAAAAGCCAACTTTGCCATTTGGAAAAAGAATCTCAAAAGCTCACTGAGGAGAATCATTCCTTCAGAATTAGATTGGAGCAAATGGAAGCTAGTGACTTTATGAGAAATCAAAATGCTATTAAGCAGATCCAAACAAATGAAATAATAGAAGGCAATGTGAAATATCTCATGGGAAAAACCACTGACCTGGAAAGTAGATTCAGGACACACAATCTAAAAATTATTGGACTCCCTGAAAATATGATCAAAGAAAGATTCTAGAAATCATCCTGCAAGAAATTCTCAAGGAAAATCGCCCAGATGTTTTAGAACCAGAGAGCAAAATAGAGGTGGAAAGAATCCAAAGATCACCTCCTGAAAAAGATCCCCAAAAGAAACCTCCTAGGAATATTGTATCCAGGTTCCAGAATTCCCAGATAAAGGAGAGAATATTACAAGGAGCCAGGAAGAAACAATTTGAATTAAAGTGGAAACACAATCAGGATAACACAGGATCTGGCAGCTTCTACAATGAGGGATCAAAGGGCTTGGAATATGATATTCTGAAGGTCAAAGGAGCTGGGATTAAAACCAAGAATCACCTACCCAGCAAAACTGAATATCATATTTCAGGTTAAATATGGTCATTCAATGAAATAGGGGACTTTCAAGCATTCTTGATTTAAAAAAAAAAGAGTTGAATAGAAAATTTGACATTCAGATACAAGAAGCGAGAGAAGTATGAGAAGGTAAACAGGGAAAAGAAATCATAAGGAACTTATCAAAGTCTAACTATTTATATTCCTCCATGGAAAAATGATAATTGTACCTTATGAAACTTTTCTCAGTATGAGAATCATTGAAGGGATGCATATGAACACATATGTGAGTATGTGTATATACATGAACACATATACATTGAGTGCAGAAGACCAATTGAATAGGAAGGGATGATTCTTAAAAGGTGAAATTGAGAGGTGTGAGAGGAATATAATGAGGAGATGGGGAGAGATAGAAAAGGATAAATTATCTCATATAGAAAAAGTAAGGGAAAACTGCTACAATGGAGGGGAAGAATAGGTAGGCACAAGGTAATGGTTCAACCTTACTCTCATTGAATTTGGCTTAGGGAGGAAATGAGTTACACACTAAATAGGGTATCTCACCCTAGAGGACAGTAGGGGAAGGGGATGAGAGGGGGGATGATGGAGGGAAGGGCAGGTTGGGTTGTAAGTTATAAGTAAACACTTTTGAAAAGGAGGGGGTGGGATAGGATGGAGGGAAAAATAGTCAGTCTTTCACAATATATCCACTATGTAAATGTTTTGCATAGCTACATATGTCTAACCTATATTGAATTGCCTCTCTTCCCAGTAAGGGTGGGTGATGAGGGAGGAAGGGAAAGAATCTCGAATTCAAATTTGTAAAATCAATTGTTACATATATATATGATGTTTTTACATGTGACTGGGAAATAAGATATATAGGCACTGAGGTATAGAGATCTGTCTTACCCCACTGGAAAGTCAGAGGGGGGATGAGGGAGGATATAGGAGAGAGAAGATTGGGGGAGAGGGTATACAGTGGGATTGTTGTTTTGAGGTTGTGGTTAGGGGAAAGATGGGGAAAATATTTATTACTCAAAATTTTGTGGAAATGAATGATATAAACTAAAAATAATCATAAAATTTAATTAAAGAGAAAAGAAAAGGCCTCTCTTTGGATATTTAATGCAAACTGAGATAATGATTTACTGTGACCTAGGGGTGGAGAGCTTTGACCTTTGTACTTTGTGTCCATTAAGGAGACAAGCCTCTTTAAGGATGATGGAATTAAGGACTTACTAAATTATTGCATTTTGTGTCTCCTTAAGGATGATTGTATTAAGGAGTTACTAAATTATTGAGTTACTAAATGGCTGAGTTGCTAAATGAATGTGTTTTGTGGAAAACTATGTGGCCACTTTGGTGAAAACTATGTGGCTATTTTAGTGATAAGTTATTATGTCATAAAATTGTTAATGCTCTACTTTGATTTCTGTGAATTTTTTGCTTTAATTTACTGCTGAATAAAGAGTTCACTTACTATGTAATCAGAACCTTGAAGCTGTTCACAGCAGCAGTCTTTTGTAAAGCTGTTCATGCTTGGCTTTACATACATGAAAAATATATGTACACATAAGGAGGTTAGGAGTAGGGAGATATAGAGATAATGCTCTGGGTGTTGCTCATTAGCGAGGAAAGCAATAAAATAATAAAAGAGATCATAGTGGCTGCTAGGAATAAAAGAGACGTTTATGCCTCTTCTTCCACAGTTCAAAGAGTGTGTGTGTGTGTGTGTGTGTGTGTGTGCGTGTGTGTGTGTGTGTGTGTGTGTGTATTTTGTGCATGTATGTGCAATAATATATATGTTTGATGAAACTAGTTTTCCATAGTTCAGAGAACTCAATGACATCAGAAAAATGTTGGAAAACCCAACTCTATCTGATTGGTCCCATTTCTTACATGTTGAGTCAATTTGGAAATCATAGGAAAGAAGAATACTAATTTATGTCCCCAGTAGAAAAACTATATCCTGCAGGGAAGAACTTTGCTATATTATGTGTTAGTAAGCTCTTTAGATAGAGCCCAAACTAGAAATGGAAAGCTCTTACCACTTTATACTTAGAAATGTAAACTCCTTGACAGTGAGCATTGTTTCATTTATTACATTTGTATAGCCAGTACCCAGAAGAATGCATGGCATATATAGGCATCTTATAAATACTTATTGATTGACTGGGACATACATTTTGGTTCAAAGTAACTTCAAAGGAGAAAGTAGAATGAATTCCTATGAATGAAAAATTATCAAATATAAGCCTACTTAGGTTTTCCCCATGAATTTATCATGTTATATCATTTCCCCATAATTTATTTATTTTTTTGTTTTTTTTAATAGGATATTTATATTTTTTTTCATTAAACAAATGCTTTATAAACTTCTGTTTTACATCATTCATTTCCGTCAGATTTTGAGTTACAATTTTTTCCCCTGTTTTTCCCCTACCCACCCTCCCAGAATAGCAGTCCCACAAGATATTGCTTCCTCCAATCTGCTCTCTCCCATATCTTCTCCCATACCCCCTCTGACTTTTCCATTAGAGCAAGGAGAATCTCTGTGCCCCAATGCCTGCACATCTTATCTCCCAATTACAAGCAAAAGAGTATTAATAATAGCATTTATATATATTTGAAACATTTAATTTTAAGACCTCTAATTTCAGATCCATTCCCTTCCTCCCTTGTCACCCATTCCCTCTGGGAAGATAAGTAGTTCAGTACCTGGGCTCAGCTCTCCGCAGGCTGTGCTGTGCTGTTGGCTCCCAGAGCACTGTGCTGGTCCTTCCTGCAGGGCTGCTGGGCTGTCCTCAGCGGGAGGTTAGCTTCTCTGTGTCATTTTGTGGGTGCTTGGGCTCCAGAAGTTGTTCAGAGTCCCCTTTTACATAGTTTGGAAGTAATCTGGGGGGAGAGTACCTTGGACGTGCTGTTTCTACTTCGCCATCTTGGTTCCACCCCCATTTTCCCATTATTTAAACCAACACTTAGGTAGGAATAGAATGGCTCAAAGATACAGGGTGAGCTCAAACTTTTACAGATGTTTAAGGAAACTTGTCTAAGTGTAATTCCTTCTTATATTAATCTTAATGAATTAAATGTTGTTAATAAATTTTTGTTGAGCATCAAGTAGGCAGCCAAGGCTGTAAAAACAGAGAATCTGTGCTGGTACAAGTGGACTTGAAGTTTAAATACGTAGTCATATGACAATCAATGATGGGAAAAGAATTACACTGTGCCAGTAAAAAGAGGGCACCAAATACAACTGGTAGGAAAGTCACTGACATACTGGATCATCTGTTGTGTTTGATCACTGATCCATTTGGCCACTTGGAAAGGCTTCACAAGAGAAGATAGACAAGGATTTTACAGTTGGCAGGTAGTATCTACAGATGAGTGACTAAAAAGCAGTTTGAAGAATATACTTGGAAGGAGTGCCAAGCAAGCTGCACAGTCAGTGATCAAGGAGTTAAGATGTTCAAAGGTGAAGCTGATGAGCTCAAAATGCTGAAGGTTTAGTTTCATACTCCATAAAAGAGAGGGCAAAGTCGATCCAATTAAGATAATAAGCAGAAGAGGGGCTCCCATTTATTTTCTGCAAAAATGTATTTAATCTTTCATAATTGTCACTCTACCAAAAAGGTTAGTCTCAGTTGTGAAAATCCTTGCTGGATTAGTCAGACTTAGCAAAAATCAAGGTCACTAGAGAGAAGTCAAGACCACAGGATAAAACAGAAAAGAAGCATGAATTATGCACTAAAGTGCCATAGCCCCCTCTCTTTGGAAGGATAATTCTTCATGAAACCAAAAGGACTGGTATAAATAAAGATTTCCAAAAGGATGTTGCTAAGACTTTCCTAGGAAGTTATTGAGAGGGAAAGTTTTTAAAAGACTGTTTGAAACATATCTGAGCTCCTCCCATTATAAGGACCATTTAAAGTTAGGCAAGATAATTTCTAGTTTGAAAAAAGGAAACAGGGTCATTGTAAAAGATGGATTTCAAGAAATAATTTCAAGGAAGGAAGTTATCCTGTTTGGATACTATGAGGTAAATATTTATCTTTCACAAATTCGTGTAGACAGGAGAACAAGAGTTTTTAAGAGGTAAGGTGCCAAATTGGACGTGATAAGGGATCATGCTGATCATTGTGTTATTTGTCCCCATAACTGTATGTGGAAAAGAGAAAGTGGGTCATAACACAATATCCAGTACACAGATTTGCTATATAGTGTCATGAATTCACCTGAACCAAATTCCTAAAGCAACCTCCCACCCTGACCCCCACTGTTTGCAAAGTACAAAGGAGGACATTTGTAATTTTTCCAAAAAAACTAAGAAACTCCCCCAGAAGGTATATCTCTAGGCAAAGCACAGCTCAGAGAAAAAAATAAAAAGCCTTAGAGAAATTTCTCAATTCTCCTGGTTCATGTGGTTATTTATTGTGCAACTGCTCCAATTACAAGAATGAGGATCAATATCAAAGGATAATTGAAACCAGCACAGAAGTATAAGACATGGGAATATCAATGTGAACCAGGTAGTGGTTTCTCTTATGTATCTTTATTTGCATGATATTACAAATATTAACTTTGTAATCTGGTGCAAATTCCCTGGATAGTGAGGTAGGTTGTAGTTAGTATAGATGACACTGAATTCAGGTGCGTTTTGTCACAGGTGATGGCTTATTTCAAGGGGATTCTAGGCTACATTACCGGCAGGGTTTGTAGAGAAGACAGGGATAGGAAGAGGGCTGCTGGGGTGACAGGACCCAAGGCATAATGAACTATAGATAGTCACACTGTTGTATAATGTTGTCTAGTAGAAGTTTCTGCCAAACTGCTTTCTAGGGTGCCCTGCAATTTTGGTCAAATGCTGAGTTTTTGCCCCCAAAGCATGGTGTATTGTATGTTCAAGGTTGGAGTTTGCCACAGAGGGCAAATTCAATGTGCACATTCCCTCCATTCCCCAATGTCACTGCCCTGGTGCAAAGCTCTATTCACCATCCACTACTTTTAAAAATTATCATTTTCTATTTACATTTTTTAAAAATTCTGAGTTCTGAGTTCTCTTTCTTCATCCAACCCCTACCCACCCATTGAGAAGGCAGGAAATGTGATATCAATTATACAAATAATGTCAAATAATTCAGAACACATCTCCATATTAGCCATGTTTCAAAAAAGCAAGAAAAATAAAGTGAAAAAATGCTTCAATCTGCACTCAGATTTTATTAATTCTCTCTATGGAGATGAAAAGCATTTTTCATCATAAGTCCTTTGGAATTCTCTTGGTTCATTCTATTGATCAGAATAGTCAAGTCATTCAGAGTTGATCATCACACAGTATTGTTACTATGTACAATGTTATCCTGATTCTGATCAATTCACAATCCATATAAGTCTTTCCATTTTTTTAAAAGCATAAGCTTCTGATGGTACAATAGTATTCAAACATAATTAAATACTACAACTTGTTCATTCACTCCTAACTGATGGGCATCTTATCAATTTTTGATTCATTGTCACCATAAAGCAGTTGCTATAAATATTTGTGAAAATGTATGTTTTATTTTCCTTTTTCTTTGAGCTTTTCGGGATAGTAGTGGTATTATTGGGTCAAAGGGTATGCAGAGTTTTATAGCTTTTTAGACATAGTTTTAAATTGTCTCCCCCAGACAGGGTGGACCAGTTCACAATTCCACCAACAGTGTGTTAGCATCCCTATTTTCTCACATCCCTTCCAGCATTTGTCATTTTCCATTTTTGTCACGTAAGCCAATCTGATAGGTGTGGGGTAATACCTCTAAATTGTTTTAATTTTCAATTCTTTTATCAGTAGTAATTTAGAGAATTCTTTCACATTACCACAGATGGTTTTGATTTCTTTATACCCTTTGACTATGTGTCCATTGGGGAGTGCTGCATTTTTTATACATTTGAATCAGTTCTCTATATATTTGAGAAATGAGACCTTTATCAGAGAAACTTTCCAATTCCTTGCTTTCCTTTTCATTTTGGCTACATTGGTTCTATTTGTACAAAAACCTAAATTTCATGCAAAGTTATGCATTTTACTTCTCATGATCATCTCTTTCTCTTTATTGGTCACAAACTCTTCCCTTATCCATAGATGTGATACATAACAGTTTTCCATGTTCAACTAATTTGCTTCTGATATCACCTTTTATGTCAAAATCACACACTGGTTTTAATGTTATCTTGGTATAGATTGTAAGGTATTGGTCTATGCCTAGTTTCTGCCAAACTGTTTTCTAGGGTGCCCTGCAATTTTTGTCAAATACTGAGTTCTTGCCCCCAAAGCATGGATCTTTGGATTTATCAAACACTAAATAACTATGAGCATTTACTATTGTGTATTGTGTACCTAAATCCAACCCACTGATCCACCACTCTATTTCTTAGCCAGTACTAGATTGTTTTTGATGATTACTGCTTTGTAATATAGTTTTAAATCTGGCACTGCTAGGTTACATTCCTTAACATTTTTTTTATTCATTCCTTTCATATTATTGACCTTTTGTTCTTCTAAACAATTTTTGTTATGTTTTTAAGCTCTATTGGGCCAGTCACTAAATTTCATTAGGCCCTATTTGATTAATCTAGAAGGAGTTTTTAACCTGGGGTCCATGTACTTGTTTCCCCTCCCCCCGTAGTATTTTGATGCTCGTATTTCAATATCATTGGTTTCCTTTGCAATCTTATGTATTTTATTTTATGAACTTAAAGGCATTCTGAGAAATCCATCAACTTTAACAGACTCCCAAAGGCATTCATAACACCAAAAAAAATGGTTCAGAACTCTTCTGCCAATGGAAAAGTTGGATTAAATGTATGATAAATTCTCTTTTACTTAATTCTATGAATCATATTTTGTTAAGTTCCTATGGATCACTGCAAGATCCTCACTCAAATGAGAATATCACCAGTAAAAGGAGGGTATGAAATACATGTCACCACTGAATCCCTTCCACATTAGGGAGAGTTTTCTTGCCTCTTTCCCTATAAGAAACAAAGACAGCTTCGATACATGGTTACCTCTATCCTAATTTCACTTAAATGCACTGTGCAAGGCATTACTGAAACAGATTCTAAATGGCTTTTGCAGATCATCATAATTTTTCATTCACTGTAAACATTTATTTTCTGAGTTTTAAGCATTTCAGAGAATTCAGAGTTTTATGTATATAACAGATGGTTCAATTTGCTTTACAAAGTTCGATGTATCTAGGGATAATTGGTGGTGAATAGCAAGGTAATGTGATTGAACAATGATTGTTTTTACCACATAAATAAAACATACCTGCAAAAATGTTCCCAGCAAGAGTTAATTGCTCCACCAGGAATAACACATAACAGCTGAAAATGTACTGATAGAGCCATTAGTCTGCTAACTCACTTAAAATTGTGGTGGTGTTGTTGTTTTTCAACTTATGATCATATATCCATAAATAAAAACAAGTTATTGAACTAACTTGATTCTCTGGCTACTTTATAGTCAGCAACATATATAAATCAAGGCCTTGGGAAGACATATTAAAGAAAGAAGTAGAATATCAATTATTTATCTCTTCTCACCCCCTGTCTTGTATTGTAATTCATTCACTGTGTGAGCAGTCATAAAGCATTTTCTATGTGCCAAGTTTTTGAAATGTGAATACAAAAATGAAACAGTATCTGCCCTCAAATGGCTTAGTTTCTACTGGAGGAAAATAGCATGCATGTAGATAAATCAAAACCAAACAAATAGGGCAATTTTGAAGAAACTGGATTAATAAAGGCCTTTTGGGGGTGAGGGTAGTTAGAAGCAAACACTTTTGAAAAGGACTAGGTTCAAAGGAGGAAATAAAATAAATGGGGGTGGGCAGGATAGGATGGAGGGAAATATAGTCTTTCACAATATAACTACTATGGAAATTTTTACATAATTACACAAGTACAACCTATATTAAATTGCTTGTCTTCCCAGTGGGGGTGAGTTAGAAGGGAAGAAAGAAAAGAATCTGGAAATCAAAATTTTAAAAGCAAATGATAAAAATTGTTTTTTACATACAACTGGGAAATAAGATATATAGGCAATGGGGTAGAAAAATTCATCTTGCCTTAAAAGAAAGTAAGAGGGAGGAAATGGAGGAGGGCATAAGGGAGAACAGATTGGAGCAACGGTATTCATTATGTTTGCTATCTTGGGGTAGGGATAGGGGAGAGACAGGGAGTAAATTTGTAGCTCAAAATCTTGTAGAAGTGAATGTTGAAAACTAAAATATATATATATATATGTATATATATATATATATATATATATATTTTAAAGGGCTTTTGTAAGAGGTGACATAATTTAAGCCTTGAAGAAAGCAGATGTAAGGAGAGGAAAGAAAATTTATGCTTATGATACCATTATGCTTTTTTTGGCACTGGTAGCTCATCAGATACATTATAAATAATAAATTCAACATTTTTAGATGCTAAAATATTTGCAAAATTTATAAAACATAAATAGAAAAATAATTACAGGAAAAGATATATTCTTCAGAAAACCAATTGCTATGTAACATGTGTTGGTTCTACCATGTTGGTAAGGGAAGCAGGAAGTGGAGTTGAGGGAGGGGAGTAGAAAAATAGTTAAGACAGAAAGATGGAAAGAGTAAACAGGGTGGCAAGAAAAAAATAGCTTATTGAAAATGAAAACAAGGGCTTCAGAGAGTAATTGTGGTGACAGCTTTTGGTTGGTTAACTCAGAGAGTTATGACCCTACTATTATATGGTCACAAACTGAGAACTGTATGAGACTTTAGAGGCCATCTAGTCTGCTTTAGAAGAGACAGCGTGGAATAGTATAATATCTAATCAAAGGAATTTAGAACAAACTCTAACTGTGCCACTTACTACTTCAGTGACTTTGGGAAAATCCCTTCAAAACATCTCTAGGCTTCAGTTTCTTCATTAAAATGAAAAGCTTGAAATAGATGATGTCTGAAGTTGCTTCCAACACTAAATCTGTATAATCCAATTTTCTTGTTTTACAGATGAAGAAACTAGAGAGTTGGAGACATTTTCTTAAGGTCACAATGGTAGGAGTCATTTGTTTTTATTCTAGATCTTTCACTTTCAAATTCAGTGTTATTTCCAGTATATCACCCTGCTTCTACACATTTTACCTTTTCCCCAGGATTCTCCTCCTCATCCTATGATACTATCATTTTTTATTTCATAAGACAGACACATCTCACCTAACACTGCTAATTGGCTTCATGAAAATAAAAGATTTTAGGAAAATATTTGGGAGAGTTTTATAATGATATTTAACTAGGAGTCAAATTCTGAACTAACTAAAATTTTAACTATTTTGATGTGAAATCCAGCGCTATATTTTTTCTGCATCATATTCTATGATGATGTCATTATCTGTGTCAGTTTGCTTTGAATTCATAGTCATTACATGCACCCTCAACTATGACTGATCCTTTGAAAAATTAATGCTTCGAGTCACAAGGGGTAGCTACATGTTTCCATCAACTCAAGTCTATCTGTAAAACTGGAAAAAATTTCTCTTAGAGTGCTTTCTACCAAAAGCAGTTAAATAGAGTTTATCTTTACATGTAGCATACAGAATTATTGCTGTGCTGAAGAGAATTGTATCAAAATAATGGGTCTGTCTGGGTTACTCTGAAACAAACACTTAGGGTCTTAAGAAGGTAAGAATATGTGAATACTCGAGGTGCTCCCATAATAAAAAGATTTAGGAAATTGGAGGAAATCATGGCATTAAAAAGCTGGAGGAATGACTGAACTGTGCAGAAAGGATAAAGGTAGCATCTTGTGTCCTGGAGCTCCAGCAGAAGGAGCAAAGGGCATTTACCCAGGGAAAGGAGAGCTGCTGTCATTGACAAATCAATCTCTAATTCAGTTGATTGAAGTTGTCACAGAATTGACTCTGATCATTGGGTTGTGCTGACTTCAGTCTACATCCCAGGGATTACAACTCAATTTTTGACATAGCTCCTTGCTCTTAGCCTTGGGGCATTCTCTTGTCATTATTTTCAAAAGTCCCTTCCTGAATTCTAAATACTAACTTGTAAAATCCAGTCCCTTGAAACTTTTAGTCAGTGAGCCTTTCTGGGTTGTGATATCTATTGCAACCTCTTCCTCATTACATTTCTCCCTTTTTCTATCGCTGTAGCTGGATTTCTGATTCAGGAATCCAATACTTCTTGCATTTCTTCCCCCTGTTGCCATATACTAAAAAATCAGAAAAGTGCATTTCCTAGGAATTATGAACAAGAGAGTTAAATACACTATGATTATATGAGTGAGAGAGGCAAGTTGACAGAGCAGAGAGAGAAATAACCTTAGAATCAGAAAGGCCTTGCTTCAAGTCCTTTTTCTGACACATGCCAAGGATGCAATCATGGGCAACACAGAACTTCTAAGCACCATAAGCAACTCTCAAATTTTTTTTAAGTTACAAAGGAATTATATCAGAGTAGAGAGTTACCTAAAGTGAAGAAAATACAGGTAAATAGTCCATTCTCCTCCAGGAAAATCACAAGGGAAACAAATATTTGCATTAAGCAAGAATAAATAATATTAAGGTAAGTAGGAATGTGCATATAAGAAAACTCTCTAACCCTAAGAACAAATGCAACTCAACTTTTAATCCAATATTTACTATTAATAATTAAACTTTATTAATACAATGATAGACTTTAACTTTCTAATTGATATGTAATTAAGGAGCCAGATAGGTGGTACAGTGGATAGATCAGTGGGCCTGGAGTCAGGAAGACCTGAGTTCAAATCCAGATTCCAGATACCTACTAGCTGTGTGACCCTGGTCAAATCACTTAAACTCTGTCTTAGTTTCCTAATCTCTAAAAGAGGAATAATTTTAGTGCTTAGAGTCAAGGGCTGCCGTGAGAACAAAATTTAGAAAAATGATTTGCTTAAAGTGATTTCCAAACCTTAAAACATTATATAAATACTAGCTATAACAAGAATTAGTAGTAGTACCATTAAATTTCTACAAGCCTAACAGCCTTGCATCTAATTCTATTTTCTCTCTCCAATCAAGAGAATTGTGACATTTGTACCATCACTCCTATACACTACAGCCAAACCTGATGATTTGGAATTAGCCCACATGGGTTTGTGTGTCCAAACTGATTCAGTTCTTCTAAAACCTAAGGCTTATTGTCATCTGGAGAGTCACCCAGCTAGCATATCATGTCTCACTCACATTATTATGCCATTATCTATGATCTCACTCTGGGTCCCCTTAACCAAAGGCAGTAAGAGAAACTGTCAATTTAATCTAACATACACAATAATATCCTGAAAATCACAATAATAACTTCACCCATACATTTATAAGAAGAGCCAAAGGGGTATAAGGAACATATTTCCAACCTGACAAAGCATTTTTTTTGTCCAAGGAATGCTCAGAAAGGTAAGAAACAAAGAAGACTCAAAGGTAAAGGGTTTGAAATGCCTCCTTTTATCCATTTATTGTCTCTTCAGGTGATATCTTCTACATTTAGCTTCTTTTCTAAAAACATAGCTTAAAAGTTTTCTGCTGTTCACCCAATATAGTAAAATTAATATCAGATAAAAGCAAGTTACAACAAAATAAATTGGCAAGTTCCTTTGGATGTTTATTGGATGTAAAAACAATGTTCCTTTCTTTTTGTTTTTTAAACTTCCAACGAAACCCAACTAAGTGACACAATGTTGGAACTATAGCCAGGAAAACACATCTCCCTGAGTTCAAATCATGCCTCAGACACTCACTAGCTGTGTAACTCTAGGCAAGTCACTTAATACTGTTTGCCTCAGTTTCTTCATCTGTAAAATGAGTTGGAGAAGGAAATGGAAAGCCATTCCAGTACCTTTAAAAAGAAAAGCCCAAGGGACCACAAAGAGTCAACTGAGACTGAAAAACAACTGAAGAACAACAAAACATTGTGCACCTGATCTATTTGACTAATCCAACACTCTACCACTTAACCAGCACTAGATTACTTTCATGATTATTGCTTTGTAATACAGTATGAAAATTGGTACTGCTAGGCCATATTCCTTCACATTTTTTTCATTTATTCTTTTGATATTCTTGACCTTGTTTTTCTTCCAAACAAATTTTAATAATTTTTTCTAGATGAAATAATTCTTTAATAGTTTGTTTGGTGTAGTATTGAAAAAGTAAATTAATTTACATAGAATTTTCATTTTTAGTATATGGATTCAGTCCACCCATAAGCGATTAATATTTCTGAAATTGTTTAAAGCTGCTTTATATTTGTGAGAAGAGTTTTATAATTATGTCAGTAGAGTCCCTGACTTTGTCTTGGGAGGTAGATTCCGAACTACTTCATATTGTCTGTAGTTATCTTCAGTGGAATTTCTTTAAATATGATGATCAGTCTATTTTTTAATTACTGCTTTCAGGTAGTGCAATGATTCTTAAATTGTCTCCCCTCAATGCATTTTTCATGCAAGTTGTTTTTCCTTTGAGATATGTCACATTTTTCTATTTTTTTATTTTTAAATTTCATTTTATTTTTCCTGATTTCTTGTAGTGCTGTTATTTTCCACTTGCCCATTTCTAATTTTTAAGAAATAGGTGCTTTTGTACCTCTTTTCACATGTAGTCAATTTTGCTTTTAAGGAAGCCAAGATGGCTGAGTAAAAGCACAAACTTGGCATAGGCTCCAGGTCCAACCACTTCCAATACCTGTAAAAAAATGACTCTAAACTAATTTTAAAGCTACAGAACCCACAAAGTGACAGAGAAAAATATCTGCTGAATGCAGCCTGGCAGGCAAAGAGGAAGGGTGTATTGCAGCATGCTAGGAGCTGAGTGCAATCCCACCCCCTCATCCCCACCAGCCTTGCCTTGGTTCTGGCCCCAGGGCACCCCAGACCAGCCAGAAAGGACCTCAGGAGAGTGAATCACCAGCAGTTGCTGCATTTTCCAGACTTCTCAATCCATAAATAACAAAGTGAAAATAAAATGTCAGTGGGGAGCTCTGCTGGAAGGGTGAAGGAAGAGAGCAGTCTGGCCCCTTCCCCTGGGGTGAGAAGTGGCAGAGGCATGGTGGCTGGAGCTGCTGTACATAGCTGCTTCCAGAGTTCCTGTCCTGCAGATTGTAGGGGGACCAAGCAACCATTCAGAAGGTAATTGCTCTTGCTTTGACTTGCTTGGATATGGATCATGGTCTTGGGTGGTGGTCCTGGGTGTGTGGCCAGTGTGCCAGAGCTTGTGAGGTCTGTAGAGAGGGACCCCTACTAATACCTCCAGCAGCTGCAAAAACTCCATGATTTTGGGATAAAGCTCTCTCCATTCTGTAAGCAAAGTTCTAATAAGGCAAAGAGCTTAAAAGTCAAGTAATTGGCAAGATGAGTAAGCAGAGGAAGTGCAATCAGACCATACAATCCTTTCTTGGTGACCAAAAGGATCAAAGCATGGAACTGGAGGAGGATAACACAGTCAGAACTCCTACATCAAAAACTTCGACGAAAAATATGAATTGGTCACAGGCCATGGAGTAGCTCAAGAAGGATTTTGAAAATCAAGTAAGAGAAGTGGAGGAAAAATTGGGAAGATAAATGAGAATGATGCAAGAAAATCATGAAAAGTGAGTCAATGGACTGCTAAAGGAGATCCCCCCAAAATACTAAAGAAAATAACTCCTTAAAAATTAGACTAACTCAAAGGGAAAGCCTTAAAAAGCCAAAGTTGCAAGATGGAAAAGGAATTTCAAAAACTCACTGAAGGGAATAATTCCTTCAAAATTAGATTGCATAAAATGGAAGCTAATAACTTTATGAGAAATCAAGATACTATAAAACAGATTCAAATATTTTTTTTTACATGGAAGGCAATGTCAAATATCTCATTGAAAAAAACACTGACCTGGAAAATAGATCCAGGAGAGATAATTTTAAAAAGTATTGGACTACCTGAAAGCCATGATAAAAAAAGAGCCTAGACACCATCTTTCAAGAAATTATCAAGCAAAATTGCCCAGATATTCTAAAACCAGAGGGCAAAATAGAAATTGAAAGAATCCACTGATTACCTCTTTAAAAAAGATCCCAAAAAGAAAACTCCTAGGAGTTTTAGCCAAATTCCAGAGGTCCCAGGTCAAGGAGAAAATATGGCAAGCAGTCAGGAAGAAGCAATTAGAGTATTGTGGAAACACAATCAGAATAACAGAAGAAGTGGCAGCTTCTACATTAAGGAATCAAAAGGCTTGAAATATGATATTCTGAAGGTCAAAGGAGCTAAGATTAAAACCAAGAATCACCTACCCAGCAAAACTGAGTATAATGATTCAGGGGAAAATATGGTCATTCAATGAAATAGAGGACTTTCAGGCATTCTTTTTTTTTTCTTTTTGGAGGGAAATTGGGGTTAAGAGACTTGACCAAAGTCAAATGGCTAGTAAGTGTGTCAAGTGTCTGAGGCCATATTCGAACTCAGGTCCTCCTGACTCCAGGGTGGGTGCTCCTTTCACTGTGCTACCTAGCCACCCCCCACTTTCAGGCATTTGTGATGATAAAACCAGAGATGAACAGAAAATTTATATTTCAAATACAAGAAGCAAGAGAAGCATGAGAAGATAAGCAGGAAAAAGAAATTATAAGGAACTTATTAAAGTTGAACTATTTACATTCCTACATGTAAAAATGATAATTGTAACTCATGAGACTTTTCTCAATATGAGGATAGTTGAAGGGAATATATATATATATGTATGTATGTATATATACACACATATATGGATATATATGTATACATGCATATATATGTATGTATAGGAGGTTGTATGTGTATATATATATATATATGAGTGTGTGCATATGTGTGTACATGTATACATAGACAGAGGGCACAGGATCAGTTGAATATAAAAAGATGATATCTAAAACTAAAATTAAAAGGTGAGAGAGGAATATATTGGGAAGAGAAAGAGAGAGATAGAACAGGGTAAATTGTATAAAAGAGGCAAGAGAACACTGTTACAATAGAGAGGAAGAGCAGGAAGATGAAAGGGAATGAGTCAACCTTACTCTCATTGAATTTGGCTTAAGGAGGGAATAACATACACATTTGTTTGGGTACCTTACCCTACAGAAAAACAGGAGAGAAGGGGATAAGATGGGGGATGATAGAAGGGAGGGCACACTGGGGGAGAGGGTAGTTAGAAACAAACACTTTTGAAATGGGTGTAATGGAGATCTGAAGATCTTCCCTGCTCCTTGGCCTTCTGATAAGCTTAAATGAATATGAGAACTTTCCCTGATTTGAAAATATACTCTGCCCCCTAATAGGCTGAAAGTGGTCACATGGAGCCTGTAGTGGGAGGCTTGTTTTTCAGAAATGCCCACACCTTGTTACTTTGTGACTGGGCAGTGTGTCAAGAGGGTTGTATCATTCTCTGACCCAGGAGAAGGCTATATATACTCTGTTGTGAGGTTTTTCTTTAGGGCTCACTTTTGGAAGAGTTGTGTGATAAGACTCTGGGCAGCAGTTGAGGCCCCTGGCTTTGAAAACCCAGATGTTGGTGCTTCCCTCTCTGGTAACTAATTGTGTATGTATATAATGGTCAGACAGCTGGAAGCCCTATCTGATTAATTGTGTTATTTTCTTTTGTAACTTCTGTTTGTATTCTCTGAAGTTCAGGGTGCTAACTTTTTTCCTTTGAACTAGGTAAATGATATATGTTTGATTAAAGTAAGATTGTTTACACATTTTGAGTTGCTTTCCTTTAGAAAAGCCTATCTAAATACCTGTGCTAGCCCCCATCCTGGGTATGCTAGGGTTCTTGCTGCTACAAAGGGACAGGGTCAAAGTAGAAAATAGAATAAGAGGGAGGGATGATAGGATGGATGGAAATATAGTCAGTCTTTCACAATATAACTACTATGGAAATGCTTTGCATAACTACACATGTACAATATAGGGTGAATTGCTTGTATTCCCAGTGGAGGTGGGTGAGGATGGAAGAAGGGAAAGACTCTGGAACTCAAAGTTTCAAAAATAAATGGTAAAAAAATGTTTTATACATGTAATTGGGAAATAAGGTATATAGACATTGGGGTATAGAAACCCATCTTGCCCTACCAGAAAGTTAGAGGGTGTAGGGAGACATAAGAGAGAACAGATTGGGGGAAGGGGTATACAGTAGGTTCACTGTTTTGTGATGGGGATAGGGGAAAGATTGGGAGAACAATGTGTAACTCAAAATCTTTTGGAAATGAATGTTGAAAACTAAAAATAAATAAATAAATTAGAAAAAAAGAATGTTCAACTGGAAACCACAGTTGGTATATATGATCAATTGCAAAATGCCTTATAATACCTATTTGTTTGCTATAAAATCAATAAGCAAAGAACACCATTTACAAAATGAATTTTAGTGACAACTGATTTATAATGACCTTGACAGTTGGGGATAACTCTATAACGTCACTAGGTACTCCAATGATATTAATGGATATGTTAACAATTTTTCATAGGAAAAGAAAGTCATGACCCACTGACTCAAAATATCTTGTATTTGCTGTTCGTTAATCATTGCATATATGTGGTTATCTTAGAACTTAAAAATCTTTTTTATTGTTATTGAGTCATGTCCTACTTTTCATGACCCTATTGGTGTTTTCTTGGCAAAAATACTTGAGTAATCTGCCATTCCCTTCTCCAGATCATTTTATAGATTGAGAAACTAAGGTGAACATGGTTGGTGGACTTGTCCAGGGCCACACAGCTCATAAGTATCTGGGGCCAGATTTGAACTCGGGTCCTCCTGACTCTAGGGCCAGTGTTCTATCCATTGCACCATCTAGCTTGCCCTCTTAGCACTCATAAGTCATTTTGTCCAACACTTAAAAAAAACTTTCTTATTTTACTTATTATTTTTTGTTAATCTCAATTTAACAGACAGAATCATTTCCACGTACAAAAAAGAATAGAAAAAGAAGGATTGTTTATGAAACCATGAATCTCTATTTCATACAACTTTGCTTTTAAAGTATATAATAAAATTTATATTTTGTTTCCAAAGGGGGTAAAATTGCTTTTTAAGGAATTCATTTCTTCACTTTTTTGTGCCTCATTTACCAATATTTTAATTTGTTTTTCACAATTTTCTTATATCATCCTAACTCCTTTTCTCCAATTTTTCTTATCTCTTTCATTAGCTCTTCTAGGAATTCTTGTTGAGTTTCTCTCCAATTCACACTTTTTCTTTCAGGTTTTGCTTATAGTTGTTTTAACATTGTTGTCTTCTTTTGAGTTTGTGTCTTTATCTACCCTGAAACCATTGGAGCTTTTTGTGGTCACACTCTTTATTTTGTTTTGATTTTTGATCATTTTCCTTCCTGTTTCCTTACTTTGAACTTGTGTTAAAATTGGGCTCTGTTTACTTGATGCTGAGGATGTGCTGTCTTGAGCTTCAGGCTTTTTATGTTTCTGTTTTCAGAGCTAGTTCTCCTGGGGGAGTCTATAAGTTTTTGTGCTTCTTAGATGGCCTGATCCAGGGAAGGCATGGTCCTTGCTCTCCTGTTTGTGTTTCAATCTTTACCCCTGAAGGATTTCTGTTCTGTAGCAGAAAAGGCTAGCACTCCTCCCAGGGTGTAGGGTATTCAGGAAAGACTAGTGTCTCTGGTGTGAAAATTGCTGAGTCCTTTTCAGGGCGGTTTTCTACCTTTGGTGTCTGCTGACACACCTAACTCTCACCTGTGGTTTCCAGAGGCTGTAGCAAGTGCAGTGGCCAAACCACAGGAAACCATTTTGGCAAATAGGCTAAGCCAGATTGATGGTAACTAGTGGGTCTTAGACCCATCAGTGAGTTATGAAGATGTCTCCCCAAGCATAAGAAAACTTCCCCTAGTATAATGGGCAGATAAGAATAACAGCCATGAGGGTGGCTGAAGTAAATGCTATGGAGTACTTAGAATTGGGTTAATTGAAGATGCCAAGGTCTCCCACCAAATCTCAGGCCATTGCAAGTCATCTTAACTTTTGTCTTTCCACTGGACTCTGATGACTCTGGAAGAGAGAGTGAGGCTGATGATGTGCAATTCCACCCTACTTCAAATTTATGTTTAATGAAAAAAACATCACTCGTCATTTTACCATTTTCATCTATCTCAAAAGTCTGTGGTAACAGTTAAGCCTCAGGTGTAGCTACATGGAGAACTGTAGTCACAGAGATGACCAAGGTCATAGAGTTACCTTCTTACTGCACTGAAGCAGCAGTGAGATAGAGCAGATCTCTAAGTGTCTCAGAGGCATTTTTTAAGAACTGCACTGCTCACCTCCTGGCATGAGGAAGGGGTTAGGAAAAATGCCCTAAATACTGTCTGCTTCCTACAACTATGGCAATTCTCCTCTGAGATCTAAACACAAAATCAAGACCTAAACACAAGATCAAAACACACATTGCTGGTTTACAAAAACATTTGTCAAGATGATCGTACTCACTCACCATTGGTACATAAAATGTGTATATGCTTATGAACAACATAAAATCTAGTAATCTGAAAAACAAAGGGCTCTTATTGTGAGAGAACTCAGTGAATATTGTTTCCAAATAGCAGTCTTGAGAGAAAAAATGGTAAACTTCATTTACCAAAGTTAAAACTATATATATACATATACATACATATATATTAGGGTTTGGCTACAGTGATGGGGAGTGCCATGAAACTGGCAATTTTGCAATCAAAATTTTTGATTTTGCAATCAAAACTAATCTAGTAAGCAAGCTTGTATGCTTATCAATAATGAACTAATTGCAGACTCATGACAATATTATTGTCCTTTGCAGGAAAGTGCCATTACATACATCATCAATGTGTATGCTACCACTATGGTAAACCTTGATGAAGAAAAATTGTATGAAGATCTGGAGAACCTCATCATCAATGTACCAAAAGAAGAGAAGCTTATAATTCTGTGTGACTTTAATTCCAGAGTAGGCACAGACTATCAGATATTTCAGGGAGTTCTTGGGAAGAATGGAGTTGGAAAGAACAGCAATAATCACTTACTACTGAAGATTTCTGTATATTATGACCTGCTCATCACCAACACTGTCTTCTGTTTACCTAAATGCAATAAAACTAGAATGTACCGCCACAGCAAACACTGGCATTTAATATACTATGTCATTGTAAGGAGAAGAGAAAGCCTGGACATGAGAATGCCAAGGGAGATGAGTAACTCAGAGTGCTGGACTGATCATAGACTTATCCTTTCTAAGCTAAATATTCACATTCAACAAAAACATCAGCCCCATGGCAAGAAAAGTGCCAGAAGACAATGTCGACAGATTAGAATGCTTTGCCAAGTATGAACAAGTATTAACTTGGAGGGAAAGCTGAGCCAACACAGAGTTCGCAACAATAGAACAGAAAAGAAGTGGGTAGCTTTCAGAGATTTTTTTGTACAGCACAGAATTTATTCATCTTGGCCAGAACACTCACAAACATCAATATTGGTTTAATAAAAATCATGGGAAGATTCAGAAGCTGCTAAACAACAACAAAAATAAGAACTCTATCAAAAGTAAAGTGCAAGTGAAGCTTAAAAAGATAAGAGTTCATGGCTCAGTAAGAAGGCAGATGAAATTGTTTTACACTGATAGTAATGATCTAAAGCAATGTTAGGAATGATCTAAAGGCTATTTATGAGCCAAAGACCTTTGGTGCATCTCAACTATTCATTACTTATGGAGCCTCATTGCTTAGTGATAATGACATGATCTTAGAGAGATGGGTTGAACACTTCTACTGTGTTTTCAACAGACCATAAATTAGTGTTTTAAGCCTTTGACCATATACCTAAAGTCAAAGTCAATCTCAGTCTAGCTGAACTTCAAACTGAAAAAAAGGTTTTGAATGCCATCAGACTCCTTTCTGGTGGCAAAGTGTCTGGTGCTGATTCATTTCCAGCTGAGATTGATAAGATTGGTCGGTTAGGGTGTCCACTGCTCATACAAAATTTGAAATAAATTTTCAAGCTAAATGGCAAGAGGAAGATTATCCTCAGAAGTTTAAGGATGCCTGCATTATCCATCTCTATAAAGGAAAGTGAAATAAACTATGCTGTGACAATAACAGGTAGGGGTCTCTCTTTTTGTCATTGTTGGCAAGATTCGGGCTATAACCCTCCTCAATAGGCTGACCTAGATGTTGATCTAGCCAATAGCCAATATAACTTCAGAAACGACTGAGGAATGGTCCTGTCACTTGCTGCTCAACATCTCCATGAGAAAAGCAAGGAGGATAACAGAGGTCTGTATACAATATTAATAGATCTAATGAAAGCCGTTGATACTGTCAGTCATGAAGGCTTGTAGAAAATTATGGAAGAATTTGGTTGCCCCCCAAAATTAATCGGTATTATGCATCAGTTTCATGATGGCATGCTGCCCAGGCTCTGGATGATAGGCAATGTTTTTGTGCTTTCCTAACTGAGTGAAGCAGGGATATGTGCTCTCTGTCTCTTGCTTTTTTGGCATGATGTTTTTGGCAATATTGTATGTCTTCAACGAAAAAAAACAAAGTCAGCTACCATATTGCTGGTAAATTATTTAACTTGAAAAATTATAAGCTAAGACTACAGTGGAAGGAGAGTTGGTGTGTGGCTTTTTGTTCACAGAGGATTCTACACTTGATGCTGTCCCCTGAGTATGACATGCAACAAAATATGGATAAATTCTCTGTTGCTTATGCTAATTTTCACGTAGCAATTAGCACCAACAAATCACCATCCTGCACCACCCTACACAAACTATATGTGGAACCATCAGTTACACAAATGGAGAAATTGTGGATGCTGTGGATAAGTTCACTTACTTGAGCAGAATATTTTCCCAGAATGTCCACATAGATGATGAAGTTGATGCACCCACTGTCAGAGCTCCCAGAGAAAGTACAGTAGAGAAGAGCTATTAGGCTGCATACCAAACTGAAGTTGTCGACATTTTGTTGACTTCATTGATGTATGCACGTGAATCCTGCACAGTATAGTAATGCCATGCCAGGAAACAGAATCAGTTCCATTTGAATTATCTTAGGAAGATTCTGAAGATCTTCTGGCAAAATAAGAGACTGGACATGGAGATCCTTTTTTTTTTTTTGAGCCAAACTACCAAGCATTAAAACTCTCCAGCAGAGAATGCAATTCCAATGGTCTGACCACATTGTTTAAATGCCAAAAGTAAGTCTGTCTACAAGCCTATTTTATGGAGAACTTACACAAGGCAAGAACTCACATGGTGGTCAGAAGAAGCCATACAAGGACACTCAAGGTCTCTCTAAAGAACTTTGGAATTGATTGTGACACATGGGAGACACAGGTGCAGGCCTGCTCAGATGCTATACTCTATAAACAAAGCAGTACCTCAAAAGAAAACAGGTGTAAAAATTTAGAGACATCTCCACTCTAAAAGTTCTTATGGACTATTTGTACCTGACTTGTGGTAGAGCTTTCTAAGCCTATACTGGTCTGAACAACCACAGTCAAACTCACTGTACCTTAACACCAACATAGTGATTTTATTTTGGTCCTCTTTAAGAGCAAAGGAGAGGGGCAGCTAGGAGGTACAGTGAATAGTGCACTGAAGTCAGGAGGATCTGAGTTCAAATGTGACACCGGACACTTAACACAAAACTAGCAGTGAGACCTTGGGCAAGTCGGTTAATCCCAATTGCCCTACCTCCCCCCTCCAAAAAGCAAAAAACAAAAAAAACAACAACAAAAAAACTGAACAAAGGACAACAGCCACCAGTGCTGCTCTCTTCTCTGGAAATACAGCCAAAGCTCCTGTTTCCCTGTAGCCATAACTGCTCCTTTTTTTGCCTGGAATGTGACTCAAGACTGCATATAGACAATGGAGTTGCAGCTGCAAAACAACTCCTCGTCCTGTTCTCAGTGCCAGCTCAGGGATGCCTGTAATCTCTTTCTGATCAATTGCCTAATTCCCCAACAGTCTGTGGGCACAGAGATCCTGAAGCAGCAGCTGCTGATATTGAAGACTCTTCCTGAGCCCAAAGCTGATGTTGACACTGGAATGCTCTTGGCCAGCCCCATCCTGCTCTCACAAACCCTTCCTTCTTGCCTCCTAAGTTGTTGGGGACTGGAAAAACTTCTCAACCTGACCATTATTTTTGGTTTTGCCACTCCTGAATTTTATTACAGTCATTATTCTAAAGTCGTTTTTGTAAGGGAATGCTGGGTGAATTTGTCTTGGTTGCTACTTCTATTCTGCTACCTTAGTGCAATGTTCCTTTGGAAATTATGTCCCTTACAATTCCGTATGAACATGATAACAACAACAATAATTATTAAGATTTATGTAGAAAATTAAAGTTTGCAGAAAACATTGTACAATGTATCTTCTTCAATCTCCACAAGAAAACTGGGAGGAAGTTGCTTTTATAATTTTCATTTTTCAGTTGAGAAACTGAGGCAGAGAGAAATTAAATAACTTGCCCAGGGTCAAATAGCTAGAGTCTCAGATGGTATCTGAATTTGGGTCTTCCAGAATCCAGGTCCATCGATATATCCAATGTGCCATCTAGAATGCAATCAAGAAAACCTCTAGTAGTCTAGAGTAAAAGACATGAAGATAAAAGGATAAAAGAGGGAGAAGGAGAAAACAGGGAAAGGAAATGACCATGGAGTCTTAACACTTCTGTACCACCAGGAGTGGTATATTTTCAGACACTGAGCCATTTCTTTTCTGTTGTTGATGCCGTATTTTGGGACACTGATCCATAAGCACTGTTGCAAACATTAAGATTTTTCGCTATCTGCTAATGTCAGACTTTGTATTTAATGTGGTCTTGATTTCAGGACAGTGTCTATAGAACCCTGAAGATTACCCAGTAAAATGGCAAGAGATAATGGCACCTCAGACAATTAGATACAGCAACTATTAATGGTTATTGGATGGGTATATTGCTTCATGCTACCCTAAAGGGAACAGCAAGGCTAAAAGCAGTGGCACTATGCCAGGCCAAGACTAGACTCATCAAATTCACCATCCCAACTGCCTACCTAGGAATTGGAAAATAGCATGGGTATAGAAAATGTTTGTTGTTGATATATTTTCCTAGCCTATCTTTTACATTTTTATAAGTATTTTTTTCCTACTACAACCATCATGGGATCTTATTCTTACAGCTTATGATATAGAAGAGAATTTTGAACCTTTCTATCAAAATTCTAAGGCTCTAAGTCAACCATTTTTTGTCCATCCACAATCCTGTAGCCTTTCTAGGCTGTCCAGATACCATCTTATCTCCTTGCTATATAAATGGTCCAGTATAATTGCTGCAGGATACATGGCCTCCCTAAATCTGTTCCTCCTAATTTCTTCATTGTTCATATATTCAGCCATTTTACAGATGAGGAAATTGGGACCCTAGAGAAGTTAAATAATTTGCAGAGGGTCATACAGGTAATAAGTAGTCAAGTCACTATCTGAGTCTATTTCCTAGGAAGCCAAATCTAGTACTATTAGCACTATGCTTTCTTCCTCCTTTAAAGTCATATAATTAATACTAACTGGGCAGGGGGCCAAGGGTGGTGGGAGAGAGAACAGAGAAAATGAAAATGGAATCCCTGAACAATACTCAGGCTAGAAATAGCTTGAGGTAACATTAAGATCATTACCCATATTTCTCACATGTTTTGAAAGATTATTATTTGAATAATGCAAGCTTTATACAACTCTCTCCATGAATTTCAGTTCTCTCCTTCATTTCCAGAAACCTGAATGCTCAGCACATGATGAAGGAAATATCTTGAGAAAACCTTGCTTTCTTATTAGATGCACTCATTCATTAACTTGAGTAATCTGAATCAAATTCAGTGGTACTTGTTCATCTGCACAGGCTGCAGGATCAACCAATTCTCAATGCTATTCTCAAGATGATTTTTATAATTGGAAGCAACTCCTATTGGGTCATTGTAAAGGAAAAGTTCTTCTCCTTGCTAACAATACGACTCCACCCTCTTTAAATGTGTTTCTATTCACCTATGTTAATCTACACAAAGTAGATTTGTGTAGATATTTCCATTCAAAGCATTTTCTTTTCAAGCACATGTGGACCCATGCATACACACACACAAACACACACGCTTAAGTTCAGCTCCTAAAGGTGGGAATTGGTAAGTGAAGAATAAACTGTGAATGGAGCTCATCATTTTCATTCTCTTTCCCTTTCTTCTCCCTCCTCCCCTCTGGGATTTTGACCCTTTTGGGACTTGCACATGATAGATATATGGAGATCTTTGATCTCATTAACATGTTTTGCAATTCAATTTCAGTTCCCATCTAGGTAAAATAGATTAGTCTGCATAGATATGAAGTTTCAGAACCTAGGTCAGTGAACCAACATATTGTAAGTCAAAATGGGGCATTTTAGCTCTTGATTCCATTAAAATAAAAGGGAGGAGATAAAGGGATTTTGAGAGGTTAGTTATTTAGTACAACCCTTGCTCCTTAGGCAGAATTACTCCTAAATTGGATAGATGTGAATCTATTCTATTTTTTAAAGAGCCCCTAGGGAAAGGGATTCTGCAATCTTCCTGGATAACCTTTTTCTTTACTTAAAAACACAACATCAGCAAGTTATTTTTTATCCAAAATGTATAGATTAAGAGCATTTCTTCTTGTTTTGTCCTTGGTGAAAGTCAAAGAACAAACCAAGGATTCCTGCCACTCCCCTAGCAAGTCTATTCTTCTCCCATGGCAAGTTCCATTGTGATATACTGTTTCACTTCTATAATAAGAGCAATGCTTACATTTGCATAGCAAATTTCAGAACCTCAGGTGTTTCCAAGCACCAAATGTGAAACAATGACCTAAAATCAGTTTTGAATGACCTTCCAATATGGTTCTTTTTTTTTTTTGAATTTTAAACAAATGCTTTATTAACTTCTGTTTTACATCATTCATTTCCGCCAGATTTTGAGTTACAATCATTTTCCCCCCATTATTCCCCTACCCAACCTCCCAGAATAGCAGTCCCACAAGATATCGCTTCCTCCAATCTGCTCTCTACCATACCTTCTCCCATACCCCCATCGACTTTTCCATTAGAGGAAGATGAATCTTTGTATCCCAATGCCTGCACATCTTATCTCCCAATTATAGGCAAAAGAGTATTAATAATAGTATTTATATATATATTTGAAACATTTAATGTTACGACCTCGAATTTCAGATCCATTTCCTTCCTCCCTTGTCACCCATTCCTTCTTGGGAGATAAGTAATTCAGTATATGTTGTACATGTCTAGCTATGCAAAACATTATCATAGTAGATATATTGTACAAGGCTACTTATAATTCCCTCCCACTCATCCCACCCCCCACCTGGTCCATTCCCTACATGATCCTGTCCCTCTTCTATAGTGGGTACTTCCAACCTCCCCTCACCCCAAGGATGCCCTCCCATCCATCATCCCTCCTCTCATCCCCCTTCCCCCTATCCTGCTGCAGGTTGAGATATCCCATTTAGTATGTATGTCATTTTCTCCCTGAACCAAATTCAATGTGAATGTGGTTTTGCCTTTTTAGCCTTCCTTATTCTCCCCCTCCTTTGCAACCACTTCCACTACATGAGATAGTTTACCCTACCCTGTCTCTCCCCATCTCCTCTTGCCACTTTCCTCTCTCACCTCATAATTTCATCTCTTGAGTATTCTCCCTTCCCAACAAATTCAACCTATGCCCTCTATCCATATATAACTGTAACCATATACACACACATTCACATATGTATTCATATGACCACACACCCTTCTTCCATTATTTTCATAGTGAGAAAGATATCATCAGTCACAGTTATTGCTTTTCCATATAGGAATGTAAATAGTTCAACTTTGATAAGTTCCTTTTGATTTCTTTTCCCTGATTACCTTCTCAGGCATCTCTTACTTCTTGCGTCTGGATGTCAAATTTTCTATTCAACTCTGGTTTTTTCCTCAAGAATGCTTGAAAGTCCTCTATTCCACTGAATGACCATATTTTCCCCTGAAACAAAATACTCAGTTTTGCTGGGTAGGTGACCCTTGGTTTCATTCCCAGTTCTTTTGCCCTCTGGAATATCATATTCCATGCCCTTTGATCCCTCAGTGTAGAAGCTGCCAGGTCCTGGGCTATTCTGATTGTGTTTCCACAATATTGAAATTGTTTCTTCTGGCTGCTTGTAGTATTTTCTCCTTGATCTGGGGATTCTGGAACCTGACTATAATATTTCTGGGAGTTTTCTTTTTGGGATCTTTTTCAGGAGGTGATCGGTGGATTCTTTCAACCTCTATTTTGCCCTCTGGATCTAAAACATCAGGGCAGTTTTCCTTGAGAATTTCTTGAAGGTGATTTCTAGGTTCTTTCCTTGATCATGGCTTTCAGGTAGTCCAATAATTTTTAAATTGTCTCTCCTGGATCTATTCTCCAGGTCAGTGGTTTTTCCCATGAGATATTTCACATTGCCTTCTAATCTTTTGTTTGTTTGGATCTGCTTAACAGCATCTTGATTTCTCATAAAGTCATTAGCTTCCATTTGCTCCAGTCTAACTCTGAAGGAATGAATCTCCTCAGTGAACTTTGAGATTCTTTTTCCATCTGGCAAATTCGACTTTTTAAGGCATTCTTCTCCTCATTGCCCCTTTGGGCCTCCTTTGCCATTTGAGTTAGTCTATTTTTTAAGGTGTTGTTTTCCTCAGTCAGGCTGTTGACCCTCATTTCATACTTTTCCTGCATCCTTCTCATTTCTCTTTCTAATTTTTCCTCCACTTCTCTTATTTGATTTTAAAAGTCCTTCTTAAGGTCCTCTATGGCCTGCAACCCGCTCATGTTTTCCCCTGGGGCTTTTGGAGCAGGACTTCTGACCTCACAGTTCTTTTCCCGCTCTATGCCCCCAAAATAGGAGTCTAGGGTTGCATTTTTCTGTTTCCTTTGCCTTGGCATGTTGCCACTTAATTACTTGACTTTTGGGCTTGTTGCCACACTATGGCTTTAAGGCCAGATAGAGGAATTTTCGTCCCGAACGTGTGGGGGGCAACTTCCGTTTCTAGCAAGCTGTAAACCCACCCACAACTTCCACCCTAGATCACAATCCAGATCCAGGGAGGTTAAAGCAAGAGCGATTACCCCCCAAGACTGATCGCTGGATCTCCCTACAATTCACAGGCCAGGAGCCGGAAATGCCTATGAAAACTACAAAATGGGGTGTCTCCTCAGTGGCTTCTAGCCCCCAGGGGAGGGATCCGACACATTCCCCAAATACAGGTCCCAAAGTCCATAGGACACTAACCTCTTACTTTGTCCTAGGCATGTCTATGTTGATAATTCTGGAGTCGACACTGCTCCTGGTGTTCTGGGGTTCCTCCAGCTGGCTGCTGGCCCTGGCGCCCTGGGGCTAAAACCTCAGCTCACTCGGACCTGGGCTCAGCTCGGCTCCGCTCCTCACCGGCTCCCAGACCACTGTGCTGGTCCTTCCTGCAGGGCTGCTGGGCTGTCCTCAGCGGGAGGTTAGCTTCTCTGTGTCGTTCTGTGGGTGCTGGGGCTCCAGAAGTTGTTCAGAATCCTTTTTTACATAGTTTGTGGGGAATCTGGGGGCAGAGAGGCTTGGACGAGCTGTTTCTACTCCGCCATCTTGGCTCCGCCCCCAATATGGTTCTTTTTTATGCCTGTTATTGCTGTGGTATATCCTTAAATGCTATTTCAGGTAGGTAGAATTGATGGAGCACAAAGCCTGGAATCAAAGAAGATCTAAGTTCAAATCCAACCTCAGATACTTACTAGCTGTGTCACTCTGAGCACATCAACTGCTATTTGCCACCCTTACCTCATCTACAAAATGGGAATAATGGTAGAATCTACATCCTCAAATTGTTGTGAGGTCAACTAAGATAGTAAATGTCAAGGGCTTAGCATAGTGTCTGGCACATAGTAAATGCTATATAAATATTGCCTATTGTTATTACTGTTGTTTTATTATTATGCCCTATAGAGTCACAGTGAACTTGGAATAGTAGTCAATTGGCATAAATTGTATTTTCTTTCATTAAGATATTTTCATGTCATAACAATCCTCTTTAAACTTTTCTCTTTTATTTTTCTTCAAAATTCACATAAAATTCTTTAATTTCTGTGTCATAGTGAACTTTGGAAAAGCATTAGCTGAATTATTTTTACTGGAATAGAACTAGCTAGAATAAGGAGTGGAAAGGTGGGAGAAAGATATTTTAGGATGATATTTAACTATATTTTTATAGTTTATCAGCACTTTCCTATTTTCTTTTTCCTTTTTCTCATTTATAGAAATTTCAACTCTGCCCCAGTTTTTGCCTTGTTGGAGCTTGACACTTGTAGACCGAGTAGATGGATAATGCCTATTCTTCTTTGGGACTATAACTCTCAAGAGGAAATCTAGTGGCACTACACCTTTAGCAAACATTAGTTTCCAACAATAAATAAAACTGTTTTAAGAGTATTTTAAACAGTAGTGTCAACTAGATGAATAATTTAATGAAAAAGCAAAAGTACTGGCCAGGCCAGTAATTTAATGAAAGGTAAGCCAAGATGGATGTCTCAACAAAGAGGATTGACTAGAGAATGTTCATATGGGTTAACATTTAAAAAAAAAAAAAACAGTTATATGTGCATGGGATGGGTATGTGCATGGTAAAGTACAAGTTGACCCTAGGCCTAGATCTGATGATATCACTAATGGTATCACATAATAGCCATGTTGTTGTGAGCCATTGGAAGAACACTAAGTAAGAAAAGTGTTGAGTATATGGAGAAGGAACTCTTCTTCCCCCTGCTCCACAATCAGTTACTGGAATCCTGTTAAAACAACAACAACAACAACAACAACAACAAATTTCCCCCCTTGCTACTTAAAGCTCTAACTTCTCACCTCACTTTTCCCCTTTTGGTCTCTTTCAGAAAAGGTGGTTGAATGAGTGGGGTGAGAAAGATAGACTTTAGGCTTTGTACAGACCTCTGACAGTAATACAACTAACATAAGGAAGGTATATAGAATGTGTTTTATAATGATATTGTCCACTTACTTTTATGACACAACAATAATGAAATAATTGCTGTAATCCTACAAGGATTGATGTATTTTTCAGTGCCAATATGTTTTCTATTAATGTAGTTCCCAATGCTTATATAATTTAGGAGATGGTCTCTAAATGTTTCTCTGTCTCCAAGTTTGTTACCCAAAAGCCCACCTAGAGAAAAATTTCTTACAACTTAGGTAGGCTGATTGCTGTACTACAGGCATAAAATATATGACAAAAGACATATAGTTGTTGTTCAGTTATTTCAGTCATGTCTAACTCTTCATGACACCAGTTGGGGTTTTGCTGGCAAAGATACTGTAGTGGTTTGCCATTTCCTTTTCCAGCTCATTTTACAGATGAGAAACTGAGGTAAACAGAGTTAAATGACTTGCCTAGGGTTAGAAAGCTAGTAAAGGTCTGAGGCCATATTTAAACTTAGGAAGAAAAATCTTCCTGACCACAGACCCAGCATTCCATCCACTTTGCTCCTTAGGTTGAGGCTTGAAAAAGGTATTGATCTTCTTCATTGGGAGGGGGTCAGAGTCAAGATGGTAGAGAAAAGGCAGCAACTCACCTGATCTCTCCCCAAAACTACTCTGAGTACTTTTAAATAATGCCATAAAAATTCCTGGAGCAGCAAAACCCACAAAAGGATAGGGTGAAATAATTTTTACAGCCAAACACAACTCAGAAGGTCAGCAGGAAATGTCTATCACACCCAGGAAAGGGTAGAGGGCAATCCACCAAAAATCCACAACAGTGCTGACTGGGCCCTTGGAAACTAGGAGCAGGCCTTGGGAGCTACTGAATCACTGAGTCAGCAGCAGCAGTAGTTACTTATTGAGCTCTCAGCCCAGTGATGGTAAGGGAATTGAACAATCGATCAGAAGGAGATTACAGGGGTCTCTTTGCTACTACTGAAACAGGCTTCTGTTACTTTGTCCATACTCAGATACAGGTCACTGTCCTTTCCAGTGGAAAAAGTAGTATTAGCACATCAGAGTTGCAGGTTCCCATGTCACATTTCCAGGGCAGACAAACCAGAGCACAGGCCAAGAAAGTAGTAAACCTCTCCTTACATCATAATACTTTGGAAGAAATGAAAACTTACTGGTCCCTAGAAATATATTGAAAACTACTGCACAAAACCCCTGAAGTTTAGGACAGTGCACCTTCTATCCAAGAAGCAGAGTCCTACTTTAACAAAGAGTTAAAAGTCAAGAAATAGAATAAGAAAATATGCAAACAATAGAAAAATACATGACCATAGGAAGTAACTATGGTGACAAGGAAGATCAAAATACACACTCAGAAGAAGATAACAAAGTTAAAGTTTTAAAATATAAAGCCTTCAAAAGAATTATAAATTAGTCTCAGGCAATGGAAGAGCTCAAAAAGGATTATATATATATTTGCATTTTGGAGTGGGGAAGGCAGGGCAATTGAGGTTAAATGAATTGCCCAAGGCAACATGGCTAGCAAGTGTTAAGTGTCTGGGTCTGGATTTGAACTTAGGTCCTCCTGACTCCTGGTCTGGGGCTCTACTCATTGTGCCACCTAGTTGCCCCAACACAAAATAATATTGAAGAAAATACCGCCTTAAAAATAGCTTAGGCCAAATGGTAAAAAGAGCTACAAAAATGCCGGTAAGGAGAAGAATGCCCTGAAAAGCCAAATTAACTAAACCTAAAAAAAAGAGCCACAAACTTCACTGAAGGGGAAAAAAAAATTTAAAAAAAAAAAACCCTCCATAAAAAATAGAACTGGTCAAATGGAAAAGGAGGTACAAAATTTCACTAAAGAAAATAATTATTTAAGCTAATGACATTATGAGAAATCAAAAAACATTAAAATCAAACCAAAGGAATGATAAAAAAAAAATAGAAGACAATGTGAAATATCTCACTGGAAAAACAACTGATCTGGAAAATAGATACAGAAGTGATCATTTAAAAATTATTGGATTACCTGGAAGCCATGATAAACAAAAAGACCTTAGAGATCATCTTTCAAGAAATTATCAAGGAAAACTGTTCTGATATTCCACAATCAGAGGGGAAAATACAAATTGAAAGAATCTACCATTTGACTCCTCAAAGATATCTGCACGTGCAACCTTCCAGGAAAGTAATAGCCAAATTCTATGGCTCCCAGGTCAAGGGAAAAATATTCTATGCATCCAGAAAGAAATAACTCAAATATCATGTAGCCACAGTCAGAAGAACTCAAGATTTAATAACTTGTACATTAAAGTTTTGGAGGACTTAGAATATGATTTTCCAGAGGGCAAAGAACCTAGGATTATAACCAAGAATCATCTACACAGCAAAACTCAGTACAATTCTTCAGGAGGAAATAATGGATATTTTATGAAATAGAGGACTTCCAAGCATTCTTGATGAAAAGACCAGAGCCGAATAGAAAATTTGGCTTTCAAATATAAGACACAAGAGAACCATAATAAGGTAAACAGGAAAAGGAAATCATAAAGGTCACAATAAGGTTAAACTGTTTACATTCCTACATGGAAAAATGATTCTTGTAACTTTGTAACTTTCTCATCACTAGGGTAATTAGAAGGGATAGATACATAGATTAGATAGAAAAAAAGGGAGGGAAGGAAGGAGGAAAGAAAGAAAGAAAGAAAGAAAGAAAGAAAGAAAGAAAGAAAGAAAGAAAGAAAGAAAGAAAGAAAGAAAGAAAGAAAGAAAGGAAAGGAAGGAAAGCAAGAAGGAAGGAAGGAAGGAAGGAAGGAAGGAAGGAAGGAAGGAAGGAAGGAAGGGGTAGGGATAGGATGAATAGGATTTAGCAATCATAACTGTGGAAAAAATTGAAGCAAGTTTCTTTTATAACAACCCAATTTCTCAAATGAGAATTGAGTCAAAGTTATAAAAATAAGAGTCATTCCTCAATTATTAAATCATCATAAGACATGAACAGTTTTTAAATGAAGTAATTAAAGCTATTTATAGCCACATTAAAAATGCTTTCACTATTAATTGGAGAAATACAAATTAAAATAATTCTAAGCCACTACCTCATACATATTAGATAGCTAACAGAACAAAAAAGGTAAATGACCAATGTTGGATGGGATATGGGAAAAATGAGACATTAATGCACTATTGGTGGAATTATGAACTGCTTCAAACATTTTGTAGAACAATTTGCAATTATAAAATTTTGCATACCCTTTGACCTGTCAACACCACAACTAGACCTGTATGAGAGAGAGAGAGAGAGAGAGAGAGAGAGCAAAAAAGGACACACACACACACACACACACACACACAAATATTTATTGCATCTCTTTTCATGGTGTCAAAAATTTGTAAATTGAGGGGATGCCCATCAATTGGGGAATGGCTAAACAAATTGCATTATGTGATTGTGATGAATATTGTTATGATATAAAAAATGATGAGCAAGATGTTCTCAGAAAAACCTGGAAAGACTTACATGAGTTGATACAAAGTGAAATGTATTGTGTACAAAGTAAGAGCAATATTCTAAGATGGTTAGCTGTGAAAAACTTAGCTATTTTCAACAATACAGTGATCTAAGACGACTCTGAAGTATTTATGATGAAAAATCCTATACATACCCAGAGAAAGCATTGATTATATCTGGATACAGGTTGAAGCATACTTTTTTTTACTTTATTTTTCTTGAGGTTCCCCCCTACTTTTTTGGTCTATCTTTTCTTTCAAAATATGACTAATATGGAAATATGTCTTACATGGGTACACATGTATAAGCTACATCGATTTGCTTGCCTTCTTAATGATGGGAGTGTGGTGGGAAGAAAAGAGAGAATTTGGAATCAAAGTTTTAAAAATAAATGTTAAAAATGTGTTTAAAATGTAACTGGGGAAAAATAAAATACTAAATACATTTTTAATAAGTGTTGACTCTCCTTTTATATAATGACTCTTTCAAAAAGAAATAGATTTTTATATTTTAAATATTTTATGATAGCTTTGAGTAGTAATAACAAAAACACTAAGGACCTTTGGTAAGGCAGGTTTGTACAATGGGAAGATTGTGGAATTTGGAGTCAAATCTATCATTTTACCTGTGTGACCTAGGGTAGATCATTTGAGCTCTCACCCTCAGATTCTATGACTTTTTTAAAAAAGGCATTTGATTAGTTGATCTTTAATATTATTTCTAGCTCTAAACTTCTTCATATTCACTGAATATTTTGTACCAACTTGGTTAATTTATCTATATTTGAAATATTTTCAGTCATATGCAAATATGGTAAATTCATTTAAATATTCTGAGTCTCTTGATATTAATCACCTGTGATACCTGTATAAATGTCAAAATTTTCTTATTCATCACAAACTATGTGCAATGCACCATATTAGGTACTGGAATACACAGACAAAATGGAAACAGTATTTGCCCCTTAAGGAATTTAAATTCTATGGAAGAGATGGACTATTTATAACCAAATACTCAAATGACTCTATAATCTCATCAATGTGGATTTTCCTTCCAGTGATTCAAAATATAATTCATTTACGCCTGTCTCTCTAGTGCTTTTCTCATCCATGTTCACACAGAATTTTTACAATATGGATTGACCCACTACTCTGGTGGCTTTCTGGCAACTCAAGGAAAATGGTGAAGTATTCAAGTTCCCTTTTGCTGTCTTTAACCATGAGACAAGCCCATCTTCTTTTTCATTTTTATATTTTCCTGATTTCATCTTCTACTTCTTCAAATATCATTATTATTTTTATATTCCATAACACAATAATGCCCATGGCATATCAACCTCTTCATTGCCCTTGTTGGGAGATGCAATTTCAATTCTTTAGAGATAGCTGTCCCACATCTTAGAGCTATATACTTCCACCAGCAATATACTTGTATTAAAATGATGAACCTTTGTTTCTTAGATAATTTAGGCTCTTTAAAAGAGCTTTGCAAATTTCCTAAAGCAATCCAGGTCTCAACCATCAAGCTGTTTAATTTTGGATCCAACTCATTCTCCAAGTTATACTTACTGATGGACAGATTTTAGAGGAATTCTATACAATGATATGGCATAATCTGGATATTAAATATTTTGCATTGGTTTTGGTTTAATGGGTTGCCATGGTAACAATAGTTCATGACCAATGGTCAACTTATTGATGATGAATCTTACCTCATTTTCTGAGACTGTTCCTCAGAAAGCAGACTCAATTTGTTACTAGGATTATATTCCAAGCCTTTCATCAAGGAAGAAACTATCAGAATGTGCCCTTTGCTGACCCAAGCTTTGAGAATCACAGGTAACTATCATTCCACAATAAAGTACTCACATGAAGATTTTTTGCAGGATATGTATACAAATAAGTCAATACAAGATAATTTGAGGAGAAAGAAATCATTACTATGTAGAGATTCAAAGAAGATCTCATAAAAGAGTTAAGCCTAAGAAAAAGAGATTCTGAAAGATATGAAGGAAGGCTAGGAAAAATAGGGAGCAGCCAGTATGTCAGGTTCAGGGAAGAACTAGTTGTCTAGTTTGACTGGAATATAAAGTACATAGAAATAATGTGAAAGAAAACTTGAAAATTTGTTTGAATTCAAATTGTGGACAGTTTTAAATGTTGTAATAGACACTTCCTTCCCTCCCCCCCCAGATAAGCAGGGATTAGCCAAATGTGGTTTTAGTGTTTTCTGTGTGTGTGTGTGTGTGTGTGTGTGTGTGTGTGTGTGTGTGTTTTGTTTGTTTGTAGGACAGTGACATAATCAGCACTATGCCTTAGGAAAATTATTTTGGAAGTTCTATCAAGAATGGATTGGAGAAGGGAGAGATTAGAATCTGGAAGACCAATTAGGAGATTTAATATAATTTTGGTGAGAGATTTGACGGATTGTGGATTTAGAGGTGAAATGAAATTAATATTATCTAGTTCACACCCATATTTTACTAATAAAGAAACTGCAGTTCAGAAAGTTTAAATGAATGGTTCATAGTCACAAAATTTCTAAGGCATAGAGCAAGGATTCTAGTCCAAGTGTCCTGACTATGAATTCAGTGTACTGTTCATTGTCCCAAACAGTCTTAATTAGAGTGATGGGTATGGGAGTCAAGAGAAAATAGCAGATACCTGTATTATGGAAATTTATTTCCTTTTATTATTCAAGATTCAGGAACATTACTCCTGCAATCTTTGGTTAATTCCCAGTCTGTCTTAATATGAATCTGACTAAAACCTGTCCCATGGATGGTGAAAATTTATTTCAGAACCTTAAATATTCTTTAGGTCAAATATCAGAGGGAGAATAACAACTTTTTCCTGACTCCTTGACAACATATAAATCTTCCTCTTCAATCATTCTGTTATGAATTATCTAAATTCAGTTTAATCTGACCCTTGACTTAGTTTACCTATAGAGTTTGTTTGGCAGAGTTTGTTTCCTTAGGATACATATAAGATTATGACTCCATTTAACTAAATTTCTTCAACTTTTAAGACATTGAAGGAAGTACAGGATTGTGGATCTATCTTCTTTTTATCTTTTGTGGTCTAAGAGGAATATACAGTTTTGAAACAGGGAAATAAATTA
The DNA here is from genome assembly GCA_011680675.1 of Gymnobelideus leadbeateri. Lineage (NCBI taxonomy): Eukaryota > Metazoa > Chordata > Mammalia > Diprotodontia > Petauridae > Gymnobelideus > Gymnobelideus leadbeateri. Next base: position 826,406 of record WOXC01003574.1, read on the forward strand.
TTTCTCTGTCACTCTGATATATCTTTGCATTAAACAAGCCTTGTCAGAATCCTCATAATGGTTCAGGTTTTCTCAGAAACCTGAAAGTAAGCTTGAGCATAAAAAACAACAAACCACAAACAAACAAAAGAACCCTAAGTTTTTACCTCCATAATTTCTTCATTGTTAGTAAATATTTATCTATATCTATATCTATCTATCTATCCCCACCACAAGAATTCAGAGAGAAGTTATTTTTCCCTTAATACCAGAGAGTGTAGATATAGTCAGTTCTGTATTCTAAGTTACAGAAAGACACCTCTACACTCTATTTTCACAACTTTGGTGTATTATTAACAGTTTAAGAACAACAAGTAATATAGATATATAAATATAGATTAGATAGATAGATAGATAGATAGATATAGATATAGATGATAGAGATAATGATAGAGATAGATTTATACACATTATGGATAGAAGCAACCTGTACTATCTTCCTTACTGTGGGCAGTAACTTAGTTCTGTCCTTAAAGACTAAATAAGATACAGAATAGGTTAGGAAACCAATCACACCCAGAGCTTCAGTTTGCATGCAAGTAATTAGCCCCTATCTCTTTCAATTTTTTCCCCAGTGTATTTCATTTCCCCTCATTTATCTTTCCCCCTAAAAACCAACACAAAAAAAATTACACCTTTAGCTCCCTCAGAGATTCATGAGGACATTAGACCTCAGAAGGAATACTTATTCTTTCTCTCCCCAGCAGAGATGGAGCGAAACAATGTTCTAACCCAAGATAACTTAGAAACACTTCAGGAAGGTTCTTTCTCTCTTGGGTAAAAGGTAAATGCAGCTCAGCATAGGCAGTGCCAGGGCAAGCCAGCAGGAGACTCTTAGCCACAGTACATATCAGCCGCTGAGGCCCCATGGTTCTGGCTCAGCTGGCCAGCTGTGAGGCCTCCAGTCCCAGCATAGCAACAAACTGTCAGCCCCAGAACTCATAGCACAACAAACATGACTACACCTGGCAAACCCAGTGCAGTCAGCAAGCTGTCAGCCCCAGAGGAACCAGCAGAGAAAGCTAGTGACCAGGCCCCTGGACCACAGTGCAAGAAGCTTGGGACAATGCCCCCTTCCACCTGAGAAGCAGAGATAAACTTTATAAATGAACAAAAAATAAGGATTCACGCATATAAAAAATATTTATAGTAGCTCTTTTTGTGGTGGCAAAAAAATTGGAAACTGAAGGGACACCCATTAATTGGGGAATGGCTGAACAAGTTGTGGTATATGGATGTGATGGAATACTATTGATCTATAATAAATGATGAGCAGGGAGCTTTCAGAAAACCTTGGAAAGAATTACATGAGTTAGTACTGAGTGAAGTGAGCAGAACCAGGAGAAAATTCCACACAGGAACAGCAACATGTTGTGATGATCAGCTATAATAGACTTAGCTCTTCTAAGCATTACAACAATGATCCAAAACAATTCCAAATGTCTCATGATGGAAAATTCTATCCACATCCAGAGAAAGATATGGGGATTATGAATACAGATCAAAGCACACTATTTTTACGTTTTTGTTGTTTATTCTGTTCCTTCTTTCACAACATAACCAATGTGTAAATATGTTTACATGATGGCATATATATGACCTCTACCAGAATGCTTGCTGTCTTGGGGAAGTGGGTGAAAGGTAAAAAAAAAAAAAAAGAAATTCAAAATCTTATAAAAATGAATGCTGAAAATTATCTTTAAATGTAATTGAAAAAACAAAATATTATTTACAAACACATTTACACACACACATACACCCCCCCACACACACACACACTACCCAGTCAAGATAATTCTCCATAACAGCTTCCCTAGGGCATCCACAATCTGGGTTCTGCTTTGAACTTCAGGTATATCTATATAATCTAGTGGTGACCTCTCCAGCAGGTTCCTACTTCTAGCATTGAGGGCTTTTGGCATTCTTCTGGGGAATTCCTCAAAAGAATGAAGGAGTCGACTTGTTTCTTCTGCCCTTGACTATTCTTCAACCTGGTGCTCTTTATAATAGAGCTTTTATTATATATAATATAATAAATAAATGTAGGGGTATAGATAATATATACAACATATAATATATACATACATATAAGTGTATCTCTATACACATACATACACACATACACACATATACATATAAAATAAAGCTCCTTCAGGAATTTTCATGCTATAATCTCACTAGAAAGTATGAGAATTCTTTTTATAATCTCAAGTTGAATTGCTATACCTGAAAGTAATTTTGAGGACACTATTAAAAGCAAACAAACAGAACATAAAGAAAATAAACCAAAACCATAATAGGTATTTAGGGTCTGGAAAACTGTGGTGAACCTGGCTCCCAATACCCTCTTTAAGTGACATGCGAACAAATTAAGTGATGAACAAAAGAAAGGTGAAAAAATTATTCCTCTTTCCACTGGAAGCAGGGGCCAACTGCTTCCTGGATTTTTTATGCTTTTCCACTGGCAACAAATTGTCTATCCCTTTCTTTCCCTCCATTAAGAACTGAAGTTGTTTTTCATTTAATAACCATATTTATATATTTATCAAATGGAATTTATAAGACTTCTTTTCACATTAATAAATATTCTTTTCAAATGCTATTTAATGAAAATTCTCTTTTCTCAGATGCCTGGCAGTTTAAAATTGTTTCCCCTTTAATTGTCTACAAGAGCTATGGCATTTTGGTGAACTTGTTTCTTTAATGTAAATGTTAATAGCATCTCTGCATAAACAAAATTACTTGAAGTGTAGACAAATACTTTCACTGATAGCCTTTTGAACTGAGGTGAAAACAGTTTTCAATTAAATTAATGGCTAAAGGTCCTATAAGAAAAATGTGAATTTAGAAAGGATTTTATAAGCAGGTCATGTATATATTTCATATTCATAAAGCTAAAATTATAATTTGTAGAAAACTAATATAAACAACTCAAGGAAAATAGATTTGCCTGCTCATGTTAAGAGCTATGAGTAAAATAACAATGAAATTCAGAGAGGCTACATTGCTTTAGGCTTCTTAAGTAACTGTAACAGATCATGAGAGATTTAATTCTAAGGTCAAATAAAAAAATATTCATGCAACCCCAAAAATGTAATTTTTTTTCAGAATTTAGATGATATTTTTGTGTAAAAAAGTTTTTAAAGGCAAAATATAATTGTGTACCTAATCTTACCCCAAGTTAGTCTTTTTTTCTTTTTTTTTTTGTCAATTTGTTTGTTTACTTTTAGTTTACATGATTCAGTTCCATAATCCCTTGAGTTTCAGATTTTCTCCCTCTCTTTCATCCTCCCCCACCATGGTGGCATGCAATCAAGTATAGGATCTGCAAATAATTTCACATTAAACATTAGTCAGTTTGTAAAAAAGGATTGTAACCAATGGAATGAACAATGGGAAAGAGGAAACAAAACCAAACAAGAAAAAGACAGAGAGTAGGTAGTTTGCTTCAGTCTGCATTCAAACTCTGTTCTTTCTAGCTCTTCCTCTGAATGTAGACATCTCTCTCAATCATGAGTCTTTTGGAGTTGACTTATAACCCTGCATTGCTGAGAAGAGTCCAGTCTATCAGAGTTGATCATCACACATACATTGTGTCTGTAATTGTGTACAAATTTTTCCTGGTTCTGCTCTTCTCACTCAGCATAAGTTTGTATAAGTGTCTCCAGGTAAATGTAAAGTCTGTCTGCTCCTTATTTCTTACAGTACAATAGTATTCCATTACATTCATATACCACAACTTGTTTAGCCATTCCCCAATTGATGGGCATTCCCTTAATTTCCAGTTCTTTGCCACCACAAAAGGAGATGCAATAAATATTTTTATACATATGTGTCTTCCTCCCACTTCTATGATCTCTTTGGGATACAACTCTATAAGTGGTATTGTGTAATGCCAAGCAAAGGCAACTTCCAAGGTTCAGAATACCAGCATAGTAACTCTCCATTTTATTCAGTGACAAATTAAGGCAAAAAAAATAACAGAAAAGAGAAAATAAAAATACAGCATTCATCAAGTATAATTCAATAATTTCCAAGTACTATTCTATTATGGGAATGGGAATTTTAGATCTTCCCTTCCCGTAGGCCCCTTGATAAGCTTAAATGCACCTGGAACTTGTGGCTGGAGACTGGGTTTTAAGGAATGCCCACACCTTGGTGTTCTGTGATTGGGCAGTGGGTCAAGAGGGTTGTGACATTCTCTAAGCCAGTAAAAGGCTATGTATACCCTGATGTGAGGCTTTGCTTTGGGGCTCACTTTGAGAAATATTGTGTGATTTGATGAGACTAGACTCTGGGCAGCCACTGAGCCCCCCCACCCCTCCACACACACACACTTTGAACACCCAGATGTTGGTGCTTCTCTCTCTGGTAACCGACTAGGTATGGATGTAATGGTCAGACAGTTGGAAGCCTGTGTGCTTGATCTGTATCTCTGTCTTCTTGTAACTTCTGCTTGTAACTTGTTTGTATTCTCTGAAGTCTGGGGTGCTGACCTTTTTCCCCTGAACTAGGCAAATAACATATGTTTGATTAAAGCAAGATTGTTAACCCATTTTGAGTGGCTTTCCTTTAGAAAAGTAGATCTAAGAACCTGTGTTGGCAACCACCCAGGGGATGATAGGGTGCTTGTGGCTACATACTCCACCCCTGGGCAGTACATGCATTTAATCAATCACAAAGTTTCTCTTCTCAAATGGAGATTAAGATTAGTTTCCAAACATAAACAAAATATATTTATTTGGTCAATCACAAAGCACCAAAAAAGTCAAGTTCCCCACCCCTGGATCAAAATTCAATTACAATTATCATCAGTAAATGCCACCTTCTCAAAAGGGGCAATGGAGAGCACAAAGGCATCTACACCAGAAGTACAGAAAGGTTAAGATATCATCATAGCATTTAATACCCAAAGAGAGGTCTTTTCTTCATCTTGACCCAAGGCAAGTTCTCAGCAATCTCTGTTTTTGGGGAGACAAAGCTTAACAAAGCCACAATATACATTGCTAATGTCCTCATCAATTCAGTCTCTGCCTGCAGAACAATCTCAGGACCCCTGAAAATATCAGCAAGACACGCTTCCAGGATTTCTGTAAGCACACAACTAGAAAACTGTTCTTCAGGGATTCTGAACCAACAGCAAGGATCCAGGACCTCTGCAACAACAGTGTTGTCCTTCACCAGCAAACGAATCTGGCAAAACAACATGAAAACAGACAAAATACTAGCATCACAGCCATGTCTCCTCAGTCCTTGGCAGCTCCAAGTGGCAGCTCTCAAATTTCCTCGGCAGCTCCAACTGGCCCTCAGCAATCCTCTCTCTGTCTCTGCCTCCATGATGATGCTCTGAAAAGTTCTTCTCTCCCTGCTTGGGTCTTCTCTAAATCCACGGCAACAGCTCTTTCCAGTTCATCCCTCTCTTTTCATGTCAACAAGTCCATCCCACAAGTGGGATTCACAAGCTCTGGGTTTCAACACTCCACATGAAAACCAAGCCAATACAGGGGGAACTTTAAATTCCATTACTATTACATATTGCTGGGTCAAAAGATATGCAATTATTTATAGCTATTTGGGCATAGTTACAGATTGCTCTCCAGAATGGTTAAATCAGTTCACAACTACATCAACAATGCATTAGTGTTCCAATTTTTTGTACATCTTCTCTAGCATTTGTCATTTTCCTATTTTGTTCTCTTAGCCTATTTGACCAGTGAGATGTGGTACCTCAGAGTTGTTTTGAATTGCATTTCTCTAATCAATAGCTATTTAGGGCATTTTTTCATATGCTTATAGATATCTTTAATTTCTACCTCAGAAATTGCCTGTTCATATCCTTTGACCATTTATCAATCAGGGAATGACTTGGATTCTTATAGATTGGACTCAGTTGTCTGTATATTTTAGAAATGAGTCCTTTATCAGAGACACTGGTTGTAACAATTCTTTCCCAATTTCCCACTTTCCTCTTAATCTTGGTTACATTGGCTTTGTTTGTACAGAAACTTTTCAATTTAATGTAATCAAAATTATCCATTTTACATTTTATAATGCTCTCTAACTCTCGTTTGATCATAAAGTCTTCCCTTCTCCATAAATCTGACAAGTAACCATTCCTTGCTTTCCTGGATTGCTTACAGTATCAGCCTTTATACCTAGATAATGCACCCATTTAGACTTGATTTTGGTATATGGTACTAGATAATGTCTATGCCCATTTTCTGCCATACTATATTCTAGTTTTCCCACCAGTTTTTGCCAAATAGTGAGTTCTTATCCTAAAAACTGGGGTCTTAGGGTTTCTCAAACAGTAGATTACTATAGTCATTCACTGCTGAGTCTCGTGTACCCAATCTATTCCATTGTTACACTACTCTATTCCTCAGCCAGTACCAAGTAATTCTGATGACTACTGCTTTAAAATACAGATTAAAATCTGGTATGGCTAGGCTACATTCCCTAGCATTTATTTTCATCAATTCCTTTTATATTCTGGACTTTTGTTCTTCTAAATGAATTTTGTTACTATTTTTTCTAGCTGTATAAAGCAATTTTGGTAGATTGGTTGGTATGGTACTAAATATGTAACTCAATTTAGGTAAAATTGTCATTTATATTATATTAGCTCAACCCAGCCATGAGCAATTGTTGTTTTTCCAATAATTTAGATCTGACTTCATTTGTGTGAAAAGTGTTTTGTAGTTGTGTTCATATAGGTACTAGGTTTGTTTTGACAGGTAGATTCCCGAATATTTTATAATGTCTACAGTAACTTTAAATGGGATTTCTCTTTCTATTGTTTTCTGTTGGGTTTCATTAAATATAGTCTTTTTTATTCTTTTTAGTGCTTGAAGAATCTGATTTCAGTTATATGACTACTCTAACAATGCAGATTATAACTCCTATATAAATTAAGAGATGGTGTTCTGCTTTCCCTCTCCTGCTGCTCAAGGAGCCAGCCTCCACCATGAATGACACTGTAACCATCAGAACCAGGAAGTTTATGACAAACAGACTTCTTCAGTGCAAACAGATGGTTATAGATGTCCTTCATCCTGGAAAGGCCACAGTGCCTAAGACTGAAATTCGAGAAAAACTAGCCAAGATGTATAAGACAACTCCAGACGTCATTTTTGTCTTTGGATTCA